>JASDQU010107776.1:19966-33365 GCA_032191745.1 Picea mariana
CCCCCCTTAGGAAGTAATGGTCCCCATTACGTTGAGTGCTTAGGGAAGAGGGGAAAACATTTTCTGAATCTGAAGCTTGGTGAGCTGCGTGCCTTGTTGGAGAAGTTATGCTTCTTGGCTTGTGGAAGACTGCCACAAACATGTTGTTGGAGGGGTTGAAGTTGTTCCACCAACTTGTTGTTTCTGGGTTTGATGGGGCATTGTGTAGGAACGATTGTAGGTGAAGAAACAATATATTCTTTCTCTTCGATAATCTGGTTTTGCTGGATAGAAGGTGTTGAGGCTGCAATGGTTGTAGTGTTCTTCTGTGCATCCTTTGAATAGACTGTGAAGAGGATGAATTTTGCAGTATGTGAGATTACCTTACAGATATGTTTTGGTGGAGGAGTAGTCAGAACTACCTCTGGTATCCTATAGAGTTGACCTCCCAAAGTAATAATGACACTACGGGGTCTAGACTCATAGACAGCATGACATTTTCACATATATGGTTGGCCCAAAAAAACATCACAGACATCAAGAGGGGAAACACCACACACTACCTCATCCTTGAAGGGATGGATGCCATAGGACATACGACACTATTGGTTGACATGAAGATCTCATCCATGGTGAAGCTACCCAATGTGTATGGATTCGAGTGTGGTGTTGTTGAAAACCCCAACTATTTGATGACCTTAGCTGAGATGAGGTTCTTCTAGCTGTTGTTATCAACAATGAAATGCAATGGGGTCCCCTTCACCCACATATGTGAATGGAAGAGGCGCTCCCCCTCTTCAGGATCTATTGGTTATTCTAGTTGAATTGTTGTGGTCACGACAATAGTAGTGGGGTCTGCATCGATGATCTGTCTGTTTTCAATATTTTCTGGATCGGATTCAGGGTTCGGCTCCGTGTCTTTGACCTTGACCACCAATGAATATTTTGATCGACATTCATCGATGTTGTGCCAAGAGCTTTCTTGAATTTCAAACCACTTCCCAGTGTCATTCTTCATCTTTACTTTACCCTTCTTGTCCCATGTATTGGACTGGTTGTCTAGATGCTGTTGGTTAGGGCCATCTTTACCATGCTTTGGTTGTTGCATATTTGCAGACCCGAATTCCCATTTGTTCTGGTGCTTAAATTTCTGCTCGATTTCAACAGCATATCGATAGGAAGCTCCCAATGATGAGATGTTTAGGAAATCCATTTCGGTTTGGATGTACCTATGCAGAGCCCCATAATATTTCAGAACCATATTTCACTTAGAGTCTTTGATACCTATCGTGGTGTGCAAGGTATGAAAAGTATATGTGAACTCTGACACTGTTTGGGTCTTATCTTGCCACAGTGTGGTCCATATCATGTACTGTTCTTCATAGTTATCAACATGATAGTACTGTTCTTTGACCACATCCACAAAATAATCCCAAGTGGGCTCGACCCCATATATTCTAGATTCCTTTGTGGAAATTTTCTCCCAGTAAGTTTCCCACCAATGTTTGACATGGGGGAGATATTTGAGGAGTGCAAAGGTGATATTTTCCCCGCCGAAAAAATTTTGAACAGAAAAATAACCTTCTAATAGATTTAACCATTTTTCTAGGGCATTCACATCTATCTGACCTTCAAATATGGGAATATAAAAATTACCTTGTACCTTGAAGGGAGAGGTTCCTCCAAAATGGTCATTGGATGAAGATGTGCCTCTTTCTATCGACAGGAGTTGAAGGATGTGCACAAAATTCTCCATCATTTCATCCCTCTATCGTGCGAGAGCTGCTCAAGCAACACGTTAATAGAATCTTCTGCTCTGCCATTTTTATTTTCTGCCACTATAGAGGGTTTCTTGGGCATGCGAGAGTGATTGTCCTCAAGAGAGACAAGCTCGAGACCCAACTGGCTATACTCGGACCTCGTCGAGGACATGTGCGAAAAAAGAAGAAGATCAAGAGTTGCCTTCTCTAATACCACTAATCTAGATTATTTTCAGAATGAAATGAAAGCAGAGTAATTATAATGAAGTACTCATGAAAATTTCCAGACATAGAGAAATACAACAATACTTGATTTATTTTAATGAAAGAATTGTAAAGAGACTGTAAAAATATAGAGTGCAAGACTCACTAGAATGGTGGTAGCTTTATCTCCGAGAAGAGATGTGACGACTACGATCATTCATTGGAAAATGATTACAATGAGGCTTTGAAGACGTTTTTATGATAAAMATGAATTACAAAACCATGGACATCCAAAAACCTAACCCTAGGAGATGAAATGCCAAAAGTCATGTGGGCCCCATTTGGGTAAGTTAGTACATTAACTTCCCGGTGTCGTAACTTTTGCATACGATCTCCATTTTAGGCGCGTGATAGCTCGTTGGAAAGGTATTTTCGAGAACTACACATTACAACATCAAAATTTAGCTCAATTTATAGTTTGAATATGGCAAGCCAAAAAAACATTGTTTAGTGCCCTAAAATGACCCTGGAAGTACAACACGGTGTGCTGACATGAAAACATACAAAATAAGCCAATTGGATTAGGTGGGAGGCCACCAGTATCCACCTGGAAGATGTGCAGGGTTTCAGACARCCCTAGAACTGTAGAACCCACAATTACAAAGGATTACAAAAGAACATGATGCACTAAAAACTGACAAGAGGAGTCAGTTGGAGCAGGTGGGTGGCCACCAATATCCACCTAGATCAGATATGTGGACGATAGGATGTCCTCATATGTTGTTTCRTTTATTGCTAGTTYAATAGTTGTGAATTGGAGCAATAAGAAGTAACATACAATTGTATTATCTTCAACATAGGTCAATTATAGAGGCTCATCAAACACAAGACGTGAAGGAGTTTGGTTGAGAATGTTGTTAACCAAGGTTTGCTTGGTATTGGAAGAACCTATTTGTAACACCACTTTTTCGGTTAACAAACTTTGTGGAAATATAACACCCACTCTGGATTATAAAACAACATGCATTTAAGCAAATGAAACACATTTAAGCTCAAAGTAAACATATTATTTACTGCTATAATTAACAATCAATAGCATTTAATATTAATTAATACACACAGCGGAATTCAAGATAACATAAGAAGCACAGTCATGCAAAACATGATTAAAGCATAATCAGATACTTATCTTTTAACAGTGGTAGATTCCACCAACCAAGTGCAGGCCTTCCACAAACCTCCTAGCCTTAGACCGTACTTCTCATCAAGCTCAGTAGTGGGTCACCCCTGAGATGGGACTAAGCTCCACCCCGAGACAAGGAATCCTAGGCTAGGCTGAGGTTACAGGAAAAACATCACACAACCACAAGGGTGGGATTCTCTCCCAAGAACCTCTCATGCTCACTTCCCACATACCCTCATTCCCCACATGACTGTTCCACCCCAGGAGTATACACCTTCTCTGTCACCTAGATAGTCCTTCGGCTGCTAACCTCCCTTGCCTTGGGTTACAACAACAGACCGGACTGGAAGTCTCCGGGCTCTGTGTGATGCAGGAGCATCACCAGCACATCAAGCGAGCCAACGTGGAGCGGGAGACAACTGGATAAGCCAGCGCAAATTTTGAAAATACTTTGGGATTATTTCGCAATTCCTAAATGAGCCATTTATGAAGGTGCACTTTGTATATTGTAATGGACCTTGAGTGGATAGCTCTTGTCCTTAGGCAGATAGTCGACGTTTAATAAATTTAATGCAGTTAGATAGGAATTCAATTCTAGATTTGATAGCATAGAGTCCAAGAGGGAAAACGGATATAGACACCCTCCCTTGTACATTGTAACATTAGCGTGAGAAAGAGGAGAGCATTCAGAAGAAGAGAGCAAGCAGAGAATTGTATGAAGAACACCCATGCACAGATATTTGAATTAATAGAAGAAAGCTTTGATTCAAATTCATGGTTTGTGTTGTTTTCTCTGTGTATTGATGTTATGCTCATGAATGTTTTCTTCCAGCCATACATTTGCTTTTATATGCTATGTATGTGATTTCATGGCTGAACTGAAGTTTGAAGGGAACAAGGAATTAGTTTCAATTGTTTCTCTATCTTGAACCAGAGGATTCCTGCAAGGAGTGCAGTTGAATTTGTCCGCAAGGAGTGCATTGACAGAGGGCTTCAGATAGAGATAACTTTTTTTCTAAGTTCCCAGAAGTGCAGATTGGGCATCAGAGCCATGCAAGGCGTGCGCAGGCTAGACGAAGTCTCAGAGTTGTGATTCTGAGCAAAGGGAATTAAGACTGCTGCTGCAGGAGTGCGCAGAGTCGAAGCTTCAACACTTAGACGTTGTTGAAGATTTTCTGCAAGGAGTGTGTGCAAGGATTTCCTGAAGGAACTCGAAAGTTGTGAGAAAAAATAAGGGAGGATAGGCCTTCGAGTTCATCGAAGGACAGTATAAATAAAGTCATGCCTGGAAGGCTTGCAAGGAGCATCGCAGGTTTGTGCGCAGGGTGACGAGTTCTGTGGAAGAGCGTCTCGTCATTTCGTGGATTTAATTTGGAAGGAACGGACGGTCGAAATCCTCCGAGGAGATTTCACGAAGATCTGTGGGCCATTGGATCCCCTGGAGGTGCAAGGAGATTACCGTGTAAGTGTGGAAGAGGTTCAAAGCTCGAAAGGTTCGAACCTTTGATCCAAACCAGTCAGGGTTGTTGGATCCATCGCGAGATCGCCTATCGGGGTTTCGCGAGAAAAGAGTCGAGGATTTGGTCACGGGAATCGCGATATTGCGATAAGCGATATCCCGATGGCTTCATAAATAGTGTGTGCCACAGGAGTTGGTGATGTGGACAAGTGACGCGAGTCATCGGGGATTCGCAGCGAAAGTTCCAAGTATTGGACGTCAGGATTCGCGAACCCGCGAAGTCTGAAGTCTTGACAGGGAGACGTGACTGTTGACGGAGCCAACTTGCGAGCGTATCGGAGTTTCAGCACATCGGAACTCGGAAGTTGGAGAACCGAGTGTTTGGTGTCGCGAGCAGTGAAGTTGCGATAGAGCCGAAGTCCCGATAGAGGAAAGAGGAAGTCAACGTTGACTGACACATCAAGTTTTGGGGATTCAATAACCCAGTGATCATCAGAGAACTTGCGAAGTCACGAGTTCCGATTCTTTGATAAGTCAAGGAAGGGGGATCGCGTGAGAGAAGAGAATCTGTGGGTAAGAAAGATTCTCGATAGGGAATTAGAAGAACCTTTGAGTTCTTCGGGTCGAGAACAGAAGAAGATCCTATGTAAGGGCGTGGACCTTCCAACCTGCGAGTGGTGAAGGGGCCGCGTTGCCGTTCAGAAGTGGTATCAGAGTGGGAATATCTCTTTKCTTTTTGAAGCAGAGAAAGGAATTCACCATGCCGTCGAGAAGAGAAAGACAGTCACCTGATCCAGAAGACAGGGAGGTGTGGAGAAGAGRCAGGCAGGTAGTCAATCCAGAAATGGAGAGACAGATGAGAGATCTCCGAGCAAGACTCGAGGACATGGAGACAGCACAAAGATGCACAACTAGTGCAGGGGATCTTAGTGATTCCGAGAGCGAAGTTGAGGCTRAACAAGAGGAGAAAGTTGCAGCTGAGGATGCAGTGAATGAATGCCTAATTAAAGCTATCGCATGGATGGGTGCGAAGGCCAAAATGGACATTCCAGTTTATGAGGGAAATCTGGATGCAGAAGAGCTTCTAGATTGGATTAGAGCTCTTGACACCTACTTCGATTATGAGGATATCGAAGAGGATAAGAAGGTCAAGCATGCTGTCACACACTTTAAAGGACATGAAACATTGTGGTGGGATGAGCTGCAAGCATATAGACGCTGCAAGGGCAAGCAGAAGATTAAGAGTTGGGATCGAATGATCATGAAGATGAAGGCGAAGTTCATCCCAAGATACTATCAAATTTCTCTGTTCAGGAGGATGCAGAACCTGAGACAGAAGTTGATGACAGTGAAAGAATACACTGAGGAATTATATCGACTGAACATCAGGGCAGGTCATCGAGAGAGCGATGATGAGAAGGTTGCTAGATATCTGAATGGTCTGAGATACGACATTCATGATGAATTAAGCATGGTTACCATCAGGACGATAGAGGATGCTTATCAGATGGCTCTGAAAGCCGAGGAGAAGCTAAGTTGTAAGAAAGGTTAGCGAGGTCGAGGCAGGAGCCAGCCAAGAGGAAAAGCAGTTGCCCAGGAAAGAACACAGAAGCCCAAGGAGGAATGGAAGAAACCTCAGGGTAAGGTTGAGAGAGGTGGAACCTCACAGAGAGGGCCACATGTTGAACAGAGAGGGAAACATATAGAGCAGAGTGGAGGATATGCTAATGGTAATATTTTCCCTCGTACCAGAGGTAGAGGAAGAGGAAGAGGGGTTGTAATCACATGCTTCACATGCAGGAAGAATGGGCACAGGTCATTTGAGTGTCCATAAAAAAAGAAGGACGTTGGGGAAGCTCACATCGCTGAGGCACAGAAGTGGGATGTTGAGGCCGAAGACGCTGAAGGTGGAAGATCGCTTACGATGCATAAAGTCCTTTTGACACCCGAGAAGGAGGTGGAAAGCTCAGTCCAAAGGACCAGACTTTTCAGAACATCTTACAAGACCAAGGATAGAGTATGCAAGGTTATCGTGGACAATGGTAGTATGGATAATCTCGTATCTACAGAGATGGTAGAGAAGCTGGAGCTGGAGATGACTGATCATCCGAACCCATACAAAGTTTCGTGGCTACAAAAAGGACACCATGTAACTGTTACTAAACAATGCTTGGTTTAATTCAAGATAGGAGGGTATAATGATAAGATTCTGTGTGATGTTATTCCCATGGATGTATGCCATTTATTGCTAGGTAGACCATGGCAATATGATAGAAATGTGATTCATGATGGGAGAATGAACACATATACCTTGGAGAAGAATGGGAGAACCCATATGTTGCTTCCGATAAAGGATAAGGAGGTGAAGCCGAAAGTAAGCAACACAGTACTTCTCATGAGTGGGAAGGAGCTTCTTACAGAGGTGAAGAAGAAGGAAGATCCATGATTCTTTGTTGTCAGAAAGCCGAGGATTGCTCTGACTAGCACAAATGTGGATGATTTACTAGATGAGGTTCAAGAACTACTGGAAGAGTTCGCTGATATCATAGTGGAAAAATTACCTCGTTCGTTGCCACCGATGAGGAGTGTAAGTCATCACATCAACCTCATACCAGGAGCTAGCTTTCCGAATAAAGCCGCGTACAGGTTGACGCCACAAGAAAATGAAGAGGTCAAGAAGCAGGTCCAAGAATTAATGGACAAAGGATTGGTTAGAGAAAGTTTGAGCCCGTGTGTTGTTCCGATAGTACTCAGTCCGAAGAAAGATGGAGGCTGGAGGATGTGTACCAACTCGAGAGCGATCAACAAAATAACCATCAGGTATAGGTTCCCATTGCCGAGAATGGATGATCTGATGGATTTCCTGAGTGGGGCAAAGTACTTTTCAAAGATTGATTTGAAAAGCGGATACCACCAGATTCGCATGAGAGAAGGCGATGAGTGGAAAACAACCTTCAAGACTAATGAGGAATTATATGAATGGTTAGTCATACCGTTTGGTTTGACGAATCCACCAAGTACCTTTATGAGGTTGATGAATGAAGTCCTGAGGGAGTTCATCGGGAAGTTCGTCATTGTGTATTTAGATGACATACTGATTTAAAGTAAATCAGAGGCTGAACATCTGAAGCATTTGGCCATAGTGATGAAGAAGCTACAGCAGGAGAAGCTATTGATCAATATGAAGAATTCCTCATTTATGAAGACAGAGCTCATTTACTTGGGTTTTATTATTTCAGCGAATGAGTTGAGGATGGATCCGGATAAGGTAGAAGTGATCAAGAATTGGCCATCACTGAGAAATATTTTTAAGGTGAGAAGTTTCCATGGTTTGGCTAGTTTCTACCGAAAGTTCATCAGGAATTTCAGTGGAATCAGCGCATCGATGATGCACACAGTGAAGAAGCAACATAAGTCTTTTCACTGGACAGCAGAGGCGGAGAAAATCTTCAATCTGTTGAAGCAGAAGATCACGGAATGACAAGTGTTGGTGTTGCCGGATTTTTAGAAAACATTTCAGGTGAAATGTGATGCAAGTGGATTCGCCATCGGAGCGGTCTTGAGTCAGGAAGACAGGCCGGTTGCATATTACAACGAGAAGTTGGATGAAGCGAAACTGAAATACTCCACGTATGATAAAGAATTTTACGCTATCATACAGGCGCTAAAGAAGTGGAGGCATTACTTGATCCCAAAAGAATTTGTATTGTACAGTGACAACCATGCACTGCAGTTCATGACTCAACAGGAGAAGTTGAATCAGAAACATGCAAAATGGGTAGAGTATATGAAGAATTTCACATTTGTGATTAAGCATATTTCAGGTACTGCTAACAAAGTGGATGATGCTTTGAGCAGGAAGTGTTTGTTGTTGCAGGAATTCCGAGTCAAAACATTGGGTTTTGAAAATCTCAGGGACATGTACGCAGGTGATGCAGATTTTGGAGAAGCGTATGAAGCAGCTGAGAATCTAGTTCTCAGAGACAGAAGCCCTTGGATAGATTGTATGATCCAGGAAGGATTGTTGTTCAGAGGCAATCAACTGTTTATTCCGAAATGCTCCATGAGGGAGAACTTGTTAAAGGAGAAACAACAGAGGCTTAGTAGGGCATTTTGGCCATGACAAAACATTCGCGAAGTTGAATGAGTCATATTTTTGGCCGGGGATGCGAGCAGATGTCAAGAGATTCATTGGCAGATGCAGAATATGCCAGCATTCGAAGGGAAGGAAGCATAATGCAGGTTTTTATCAGCCATTGCGCATACTAGAGAGGCCATGGGAGGCGATCAACATGGATTTTGTATTGGGGTTGCCAAGGACACAAAGGGGTGTTGATTCCATCTTTGTGGTGGTGGACAGGTTTTTAAATATGGAACATTTCATCCCATGCTAGAAAACCAGCGATGCAGCTCACATCACAATTTTTTTTTTCAAGGAGGTCATTCGACTTCATGGATTGCCGAAGAGCATAGTTTCAGACAGAGACACTAAATTCATAGGGAATTTTTGGAGGACCTTATGGAAGAAGCTAGGAACTAACTTGGCGTTTAGTTCTTCTTATCATCCTAAGACATATGGAAAAACGAAAGTGGTTAACAAAAGTCTGGGAGACTTGCTGAGAAGCTTGGTGACAGAACACCACATCAGTTGGGACCACATATTGCCACAAGCAGAGTTCACATACAATGATTCAGTGAATCGAAGTACAGGGAAAAGTCCATTCTAGATTGTATATGGAATGCAGCCGAGAGGAGTCTATGAGTTAAGGGATTTAGAACAGACTGTTACTAGCAGTGCTAGTGCAGAGGAATTCACTGAGGCGATGAATGAACTTCACAGTCAGGTGAAGGAGCGACTGTTGAAATCAAATCAGGAGTACAAGCGCAGAGCAGATCAGCATCAGAGACAACTTCAGTTTGAAGTTGGTGATCTAGTTCTGGCACATCTAAGGAAAGAGAGGTTCCCGAGAGGAACATACAACAAATTAAAAATGAAGAAAATTGGGCCATGTAGGGTCCTAAAGAAATTCAGAGAAAATGTGTATGAAATTGAGTTGTCGGATGGCATCGGAATATCTCCGATATTCAATATCGCAGACTTATACCCATACAGGGCTGGAGAAATAGAGACTGGAACAGAGCAGCTAGTGATCCAGTGGATGAAACAATTGCCAGTCGCAGAGAGGCCATAGATGGAGTGCATACTGGACAAGCGAGTGGGTAAGAAGACCCGAAGAAAGGAATACTTCGAGTATCTGGTCAAATGGAAGGGCCACCCAGTGGAAGATGCCAGCTGGGAGACTGAAACAGTGATACAGAAGCATGGACAGACCGTGCAGGAGCTCATGGATAGGAGCCCATGAAAGTTTTCAAGCCGAGGAGTATGATGCTGGAGCATCACCGACACATCAAGCGAGCCAGCGTGGAGCGGGAGACAGCTGGATAAGCTAGCGCAAATTTTGAAAATACTTTGGGATTATTGCGCAAGTCTTAAATGAGCCATTTATGAAGGCACACTTTGTATATTGTAATGGAACTTGAGCGGATAGCTCTCGTCCTTAGGCAGATAGTCGACATTTAATAAATTTAATGCAGTTAGATAGGAATTCAATTCTATATTTGATAGCGTAGAGTCCAAGAGGGAAAATGGATATAGACACCCTCCCTTGCACATTGTANATTATTGCGCAAGTCTTAAATGAGCCATTTATGAAGGCACACTTTGTATATTGTAATGGAACTTGAGTGGATAGCTCTCGTCCTTAGGCAGATAGTCGACATTTAATAAATTTAATGCAGTTAGATAGGAATTCAATTCTAGATTTGATAGCGTAGAGTCCAAGAGGGAAAATGGATATAGACACCCTCCCTTGTACATTGTAACATTAGCGTGAGAAAGAGGAGAGAATTCAGAAGAAGAGAGAAAGCAGACAATTGTATGAAGAACACCCATGCACAGATATTTGAATTAATAGAAGAAAGATTTGATTCAAATTCATGGTTTGTGTTGTTTTCTCTGTGTATTGATGTTATGCTCATGAATGTTTTCTTCCAGCCATACATTTTCTTTTATATGATATGTATGTGATTTCATGGTTGAACTGAAGTCTGAAGGGAACAAGAAATTAGTTTCAATTGTTTCTCTATCTTGAACTAGAGTATTCTTGCAAGGAGTGAAGTTGAATTTGTCCGCAAGGAGTGCATTGACAGAGGGCTTCAGTCAGAGATAACTTTTGTTCTAAGTTCCCAGAAGTGCAGATTGGGCACCGGAGCCATGCAAGGCGTGCACAGGCTAGACAAAGTCTCAGAGTTGTGATTCTGNCACTTTGTATATTGTAATGGAACTTGAGCGGATAGCTCTCGTCCTTAGGCAGATAGTCGACATTTAATAAATTTAATGCAGTTAGATAGGAATTCAATTCTATATTTGATAGCGTAGAGTCCAAGAGGGAAAATGGATATAGACACCCTCCCTTGCACATTGTAACATTAGCGTGAGAAAGAGGAGAGAATTCAGAAGAAGAGAGAAAGCAGAGAATTGTATGAAGAACACCCATGCACAGATATTTGAATTAATAGAAGAAAGCTTTGATTCAAATTCATGGTTTGTGTTGTTTTCTCTGTGTATTGATGTTATGCTCATGAATGTTTTCTTTCAGCCATACATTTTCTTTTATATGATATGTATGTGATTTCATGGTTGAACTGAAGTCTGAAGGGAACAAGAAATTAGTTTCAATTGTTTCTCTATCTTGAACTAGAGGATTCTTGCAAGGAGTGAAGTTGAATTTGTCCGCAAGGAGTGCATTGACATAGGGCTTCAGTCAGAGATAACTTTTGTTCTAAGTTCCCAGAAGTGCAGATTGGGCACCGGAGCCATGCAAGGCATGCACAGGCTAGACAAAGTCTCAGAGTTGTGATTCTGAGCAAAGGGAATTAAGACTGCTGCTGCAGGAGTGCGCAGAGTCGAAGCTTCAACACTTAGACGTTGTTGAAGATTTGCTGCAAGGAGTGCGTGCAAGGATTTCTTGAAGGAACTCGAAAGTTGTGAGAAAAACTCAGGGAGGATAGGACTTCGAGTTTGTCGAAGGATGGTATAGATAAATTCGTGCCTGGAAGGCTTGCAAGGAGAGTCACAGGTTTGTGCGCGGGGTGACGAGTTCTGTGGAAGAGTGTCTCGTCATTTCGTGGATTTCATTTGGAAGGAACAAATGGTCGAAATCCTCCGAGGAGATTTCACGAAGATCCGTGGGCCATTGAATCCCTTGGAGATGCAGGGAGATTACCGTGTAAGTGTGGAAGAGATTCAAATCTTGGAAGGGTCGAGCCGTTGATCCAAACCAGTCAGGGCCGTTGGATCCATCGCGAGATCGCCTATCGGGGTTTCGCGAGAAAAGAGTCGAGGATTTGGTCACGGGAATCGCGATATTGCGATAAGAGATATCCAGAAGGCTTCATAAATAGTGTGTGCCACAGGAGTTGGTGACGTGGACAGGTGACGCGAGTCATCGGGGATTCACAGCGAAAGTTTTGAGTATTGGACGTCAGGATTCGCGAACCCGCGAAGTCCGAAGTCCCGACAGGGAGACGTGACCATTGACAGAGCCAACTCATGAGCGTATCGGAGTTTTGGTGCATCGAAACTCGAAAGTTGGAGAACCGAGTGTTTGGTGTCGTGAGCAGCGAAGTTGCGATAGAGCCGAAGTCCCGATAGAGGAAAGAGGAAGTCAGCGTTGACTGACACATCGGGTTTCGGGGATTCAATAACCCAGTGATCATCAGAGAACTTGCGAAGTCACGAGTTTCGATTCTCTGATAAGTCAAGGAAGGGGGATAGCGTGAGAGAAGAGAATATGTGGGTAAGAAATATTCCCGATAGGGAATTAGAAGAACCTTTGAGTTCTTCGGGCCGAGAACAGAAGAAGATCCTGTGTAAGCGCATGGACCTTTCGACCTGCGGGTGGTGAAGGGGCCGCGTTGCCATCACTGTGGCAGCTACAGGGTTCCTTCTAGGAGTCCTCTCCTTCCTCTGCACACTCTCTCCTCTAGAGAGTGATGCTCACAGGCCAAAACCACCTGTTCATCCAACCTCAACATCACTCTCGCCTGGAGAGAGAGAGAGTTTCACAACTGGTCAAAAGACATACGCAGTCCAACACTGCGTGGCCACAAAAACCCACGGGAAACAAACACAAGCTTCCTCCAACTGGTTCAACGATGTCAAATCAATCTCACAGTCACGGCTTCGGAATAGAGATCTTACACATAGGCTTGATCTCAGGCAGTGGATGCACACAGATTCTCTAGACACAACACGGGCTTTTCCGGTTCAAAATAGAGGTGAAACCAGCTCTTTCAGAATCGATCAGAGGCTTCTGGTTTAGTACGGAGGTATACACAGGTTTTCTCAGAGCCATACACAGGCTTTTAGGATCATAGGGACTCATGAAGGTTCTCTGCATAACTCGGGTCAGTTGTACTGCTCAGAGCTCGTACACACTCAGGCAGTCCGATCGAATGGAAGAAGGAACCACCTCACGGTCCACCCTGGCTATTTTATTCGCATGCACCAGGGTCGACACTTGTCACCCTGGAGACTACATGCATTCCACCAGCACGCATCACCTTCCCTTGGTCAGGAACTCAGGATAAAAATATAAATGGCACATGTTCTTTTGGAATAATAACAAAATATTATTCCCAGGCTTAAGTCCCCTAGGCTAAACACTTAGCCCATTTTCCCACCTTCCAGCCTCTAATTCCTTGCCCTCTCTATGGATGCTTAGTACCCCTTCACTCATTCATCATGGTCGG
>JASDQU010107776.1:46012-64914 GCA_032191745.1 Picea mariana
ATCCTTTTATTCTCTTTCCTGGCAGTGCTAGTAATCAAATTAACTTACCACTACTCTTTATTCTCTCTCATGGTAGTGCTAGTAATCAAATTGCTAGGGCCACTCTCAGGACAACCAATCCAAGCTGCAACACAAGAAGGACATTGAGAAGACAAAGAAGGACATGAGAATATGGAATGAATACCATAAAATCCCTTGGCACAACGCTGAAGAACGCCGCTCCAAGCAGTCACTCGTGGTTGAGCTGAAGGCTTCTGAGTCAGAGGCCGATTCTGATTCTGAATCAAATCCAGAAGGAGGGAAGAAGATTATCGATGCCAAAACCAGTTCCATTATCGCTACCACCAAAGTCCAACCAAGCGAACCAGAAGAACCAAAGGAAGGGGAACACCTCTTTCCCTCATAGATGTGGGTAAAGGGGGCTCCGATTTAGTTCATTGTCGATAGCGGTAGTCAGAATAATATGATCTCAGAAGAGGTCGTCAAGCGGCTGGACCTGCCGATGACACCACATCCACATCACTACACCATCGGATGGCTTCGCCAAGGAAGAGAACTCCCTGTCAGCCGACAATGTCATCTGCCCTATGACATCAAGCCTTTCAAAGATGAGGTATTGTGTGATATTTCTCACCTTGAAGTTTGTGATGTTCTTTTAGGACAACCATATTTTTGAAAGCATCATGCTGTGTATGAGTATAGACCTCGCATTGTTATTATTACTTTGGGTAGAAAATTGTACATGATACTAGAGGTAGTGTCACCTACCACTATTTATTTAATCCCTGCTAAGCATTGTAGTAAGGTCATTTCACAGACTAGGAAGTTCGTCTTCTTTGTGATCTGTGCTCATAGTAAGCAGAAGGTCCCTGCCACTTTCATGGCCTCTACATAGAGCCTCTATTTGCAGAAAAATAAAGTGGACGGGATCATGGAAGAGTATAGAGACATATTCTCCTCACCCACCGGGTTACCGATGCACTTTCAAGTCAAGCATCCAATTGATCTAACCCCCGGTGCACCTTTGCCTAATGGACCAATCTATCTGTTGAAATAATGTAATTGCAAAGTGTATTCTTATTATTATTTGATATATTATTCATTGGATCAATCCCCATTGTTGATTGATTATGTCGGCTATTGTAAAAGGACCAAATCCTCTTTTGCAGATTCGTCATAATATAATTGTAATAGGCAAAAGAAGAAGTCGACCCCAGAATATATCAAAGAGGCCCTGAAATATCATAAAGGTGGTTATAACCACCTAGGAGAAGAAGTCTACCCTACTAGTGAAAAGGCACTTCCACACGTGCCAGACTTGTATAAATAAGGAGGCTAGCACCTCACTTAGACACACTCGCTTTTTCATTGAGAGACAAGTTTCAGAGCTGCCGTTGGAGAAGAGAGAGATAGAGAGGCGCATCTTTGGGAGAGGACTTTCTGTATTTGTTTGAGTTATCTCTTGGCATTGTATTGGCTATCTATATTAAGGAAGTTTTGCTGGGTTTTCTACCCCATGAGGGTTTCCCAGGATAAATGACATGTCTCTTGTGATTGTGTATTTCTCAGTGATCTTATCTTATGCTATTGTTATTCATTGAAATGCAAAGAACTATAATAATGGATTAAACATTAACACTATCATCGCTCGCTGATGGAAAATGATGAAATCAAGCATCAGATCCAAGAGCTTCTTCAAAAGGGGTACATTAGACCCAAATCCTCCCCTTGTAGAATCCTGATTGTACTGGTGCATAATATGGACAGGACCTGGTGACTTTGCATTGATTACAAAGAATTAAACAAAATCATAGTCAGAAATCGATACCCAATTCTCAGGATTGATGACCTTCTTGACCAACTCAAGGGGAAAAAATTATTCAGCAAGATTGACCTAAAGTATGGCTACCACCAGGTTCCCATTGAACCAAATAATGTATGTAATACAACTTTCAAATATAAATAAGGTCTCTTCGAATGGTTGTGTTATTACTCCAGGAGTTCTTCTAGGTTGTAGCTCAAAGAAGCCTGGTAACCTAACTAATATCTTAATTATTAACTCAAATGGATCAAGTCAGATGACTAAATCAAACCTCACTCACTCAATACATGCATAAACACACTCAGATGGATCAAGGATTTCAACCACTACTGTTTAGAGAGTTTGCAAATAAATGGATGTGTGGAGAATCCTTATTATACCAACATAATCATACATAAAGGTATATATGAATGGCCAATTACAATAAGTAAAGAATACTTGCAATTATAACTCATCAATGCAATGATAAGATAAAATTTATAAGGCATTAGACAAACAAGAACACCATGAACATAATATCCAAGTGCAAGTACAAAATAGATAAGAAGATGAAAATCTGAACAAGTAAGGGTAAAAAAAGTTTGTATTACTGATATGAAAATGAGAAGCTTGAGAGTACAATGTATGAAATATTCTCCAAAGTTGAACATTCTAGCAGTCTTGCATCTATGAGCTTAAATAATATTTAAAAATTAGTTTTAAGATCCTCAAAATATGGATCTAATAACCTCTTTTCCTATCTCAAATTTGAATTTGTGAGGTGGTTGGAAAAGACATAAATTTATGGAAATATGTTGCTCAAAGAGTGACCTATATCTTTCAAATAAAAACATATTTTGGAAAATTGAGAGAGGTTTTTGAAAAGGATCCTATTATTGTAAAAAACCTCTCTCACTTTCCAAAAATACCTTTCAATATTATCATAATCTATCTCCAAATAAAGTGGCTAAAATAGGAAAATCCAGATTTCTAAATCTAGTCATATTCCTACATTTTAGGATTTGATTCCTAGAATGTTTCTATTGATGAAATGAAGTGCCACCTGCACTCATGGATGATATTTGATAATATATTTTGGTAATAGTCATCATATTCTCCTAAATACACTCTAATCAAGTCGAATTTTGACTTTCTGTGAATTCTGGAAAATTTCTGCACTTTCGACAGCTAACATGACCAAAACAGAGCATCCTTAGTTGTCGAAAGTTGCAACTTTCAGCAACGTACATCACATAAAAAATTGAACCTTAGCTGCCGAAAGCTAATTTTTGTCATTTTTTACATTCAAAGTACAAACCACTTATTTCTTGAAAAGACAAGTCTAAAACTCATCTTAAAGCCACTTAACTCAAAAATAACAAAAATCTTTCATCTAATGACCATCTTATCACCTAATGACAATAAATTGGAAAATTTCTTTCAGGAGATAACAGGTTGGTCATGCCTTTTGGCCTAACAAATGAACCAACCACTTTCATGAGGTTAAGGGATGATGTATTGAGACCCTTCACCAACTCTTTTTTGGTGGTATATTTGGATGACATCCTCATCTTCAACAGAACTTGGGAGGAGCATATGCGACATATTCGATAGCTTTTGAGCACTCTGCGGAAGCACAAGCTATATGAAAACTTGGAAAAATGTTCCTTTTGCATGAACATGATCCAATACTTTGACTACATTGTTGATGAGCATGGGGTACATGATGATCCCACTAAGATCCAAGTCATCCGTGACTGGCCAACGTCGATCACACTAACCGAGCTTCGAAGCTTCTTGGGACTGGCCAAATTCTATCGACGATTTGTGTTGGGATTGTCCCATATTGCATGGGCCCTCATCCACGTGACCAAGGGCTATGGTAGGGAAAATTTCACGTGGGGGAAGGAAAAACAACGAGCATTTGATGATTTGAAGCATCGCTTGTGCTCAACTCCAATACTCTCCTTGCCTGATCTGCAACAACTGTCTGATATTGAGACTGATGCATATGATTATACTTCACCACCACCTATCATTTCTTGGGTATAGGTGTGACTGTCACCAATTTTCACATTCAGGACGGGTTTTTATGCCATTTGGGTCATCTCTATGTTCCTGTAAGTGAGTGTGAAGATGATTTTGGAATCCAACTACAGTCGGATGGAAATACATTTTGGTGTGGAGAAAATTGTGGCCGCTCTCCAAAAACATACTTATTGGAAAAAACTTTGACATGACGTCAGCAAGTATATCAGATCTTGCAATACCTGTGACATTGCCAAGCCAACCATCAAGAAGCAAGGCTTATACACCCCTCTTCCTATCCTCGAGAAGCCTTGGAAATCTATCTCGATGGATTAAATGTCCAGCCTTCCGTCCACCAAGAAAGGCAATGATTGTGTATTTGTGGTCATTGATTGGTTTTCGAAGATGGCCATCCTCACAGCCTGCAAGAAGAAAATCATAGTGACAGATACTTCCAATCTCTTCTTCGAATGAGTGTGGGTCCATTTTGGGATACCACAGACCATCATCTTCGACCGAGAAAAAAAGTTCCTCAACACATTTTGGTCGAGTCTCCGGTCACTGTTGGACACCAAGCTCACTAAATCCACTACTTTCCACCCCCAAACAGACGATCAAACATAGGTTGTCAATCAGGTTATTGTGCACATCTTGCGCATGTACAACTCTAAGCATCGACATACATGGGATGAGAGTATCGTCTATATTCAACATAGTTACAATAGGGCTCTCCATAGCTCCACTGACTATAGCCCATTTTAGGTGGGACTGGGATTCCAACCCTTGGGTCCCATTGATGTTGCACTACCTCTAGCAACCACACATACAAACTCTTCCCATGTTTGGTCTAAGACCGACAAAACCACCAGATCCATTGAGCGGATTCAACACATCCTTCAATAGGTCCATGAGATTTTGCAGAAAGCCAATGCTAAATACAAGAAACTCCATGATCAACACATGGTACCACACCAATTCCAAGTTGGAGACAAGGTCTGGTTACATTTGTAGAAGGAGCATCTTACAGGGCCCCATCGGAAGCTCTTCCCACTTTTCTATGGGCCTTACACCATCACGAAGGCTATGGGTAGCAATTATTTTGAGCTCAACACTCCACCCTTCCTTGGATTGCACCCAATGTTCAATGTGGACCTCCTTTGCCCATATTTTCCACCATTATTTGTCACCTCAAAGATCACAAAAAAAATAACACCAACAGAGCTCAAACCTGACTACATGGAACAAACATCCACTGATCATATAGTGGACACACAGGTCAAGGGCACTTTCCAACAAAGGATACATCTTTATCGGGTTGTTAAGGCAGGGAACTCCTACACCAAGGAAAATGGTTCACCAAGGGCCAAATTCAGTAGAAGTTTCCTCACATGATAGGGGAACTCAATGCAATGGATACCATTGCTTCCTAAGGGGGGATGACTGATCCTGGTAGATACTGGTGGCCACCCACCTATTCCAACTGGCTCCTCTTGACAATTTTTAGTTCAGCACACTATTCCAACTGGCTCCTCTTGGCAATTTTTAGTTCATCACATTCTTCTGTACTTCTTTACAATTGTGGGTTCTACACATTCTGGGTTGTCTGAAGCCCTACACATCTTCCAGGTGGATACTAGTGGCCTCCCACCTAATCCAATTGGATTATTTTTTATGGTTTCATGTTAGCACATCTTATTGTACTTCCAGGGCCATTTTGGGACCCTAAACAATGTTTTTCTGGCTCGCCACAGTCAAACTATAGACATAGTTAGAGTTTGATGGTGTAATGTGTAGTTCTATAAAATACCTTTCCAATGGGCTATCACGTGCCTAAAATCGAGGTAATTTGCAAAATTTATGACCCTGAGAAGTTGAGGTACCAACTTACCCATAGAGGCCCACATAAATTTTGGCGTTTCATATCCTAGGGTTAGGTTTTTGCATGTCTAGGGTTTGACATTCATGAATATTATCAAAAAGGCCTCTGGAGCCTCATTGTAATAATTCCACTTAGATGGATGCACATAGTAGCCACATCTCTTCTCAGAGATATCTACCACAATTCGAGCAAGTGTTCCAGTTATGCAATTTTACAGTTTCAACCTATTCCATTTATTCAATAGAAGATATTGTTCATTGGATATCTATGTTGATATTCATATCTCTGTGTTTATTGTATTTAGTCTATTAATTAGTTCATTTTGTTCCTAAATCCAGATCACATGGACCAATAATGTGTAAATCCATAGATCAATGTAACCATTAAGATCAAGGATAATATAAACCTTTGAATCAATCTATGTCAGGAACATATCATGATATTCATATTACTTGACTACAAATCCATATTAATTCATACTAAAGAAACAAATTTTTACCTAACGACACATTAGAACAAGTTGATCTTAACTAACTCCTAAGTGTCTAAATATCCTAACACCCCGCCTTAAGAATAACTTGGAATATGATTGGAGGATTTACAAAGGATAAACAATAGGAGAAGAAAGGAGGCATTAGAGCCTATCCCCCCTTAATGAAAACTTCCTAAACTCCTAACATAGATTGAAGTTTGGAAAAATTTGTTTATGTAAGAGACTTTGTGAAAATGTCTACAACTTGATCTTTTGCAAGACAAAATATAACTTCAATAACTTGATCATGAATGAGTTTTATGATGAAGTGCATGTGTAACTCAATGTGTTTACTGTGATGATGTTTAAATGGATATTTGGTGAGATACATCGCCTCATTGGGTATGACTTATAGATATGCTGTCAATATTGAGAAGAAATTTAA
Organism: Picea mariana; assembly: GCA_032191745.1. Lineage (NCBI taxonomy): Eukaryota > Viridiplantae > Streptophyta > Pinopsida > Pinales > Pinaceae > Picea > Picea mariana. Next base: position 52,638 of record JASDQU010107776.1, read on the forward strand.
GTAGAAGAGGAGAGAGTTTGGATCTGCAAACTCCTCATAGCTGAAGCAGGGAAAAGGTAGCCCCAACCCACACAGAAAGGTACATATCAAAGATGGCCACTCTCAGGACAACCAGTCCAAGCCACAACACAAGAAGGGAAATGAGAAGATGAAGAAGGACACGAGAAAATGGTGTGAATACCATAAAATCCCTTGGCAAAAAAATGAAGAATGTCACTCCAAGAAGTCACTCATGGCCGAGATGAAGGATTCCAATTTAGAGACCGATTCTGACTCTGAATCAAATCTAGAAGGAGGGAAGAGGATTATCGATGTTGAACCTAGTTCCATTTTTGCTACCACCAAAGTCCAACCAAGCGAACCAGAAGAACCAGCGGAAGGGGAACACCTCTTTCACTCACATATGTGGGTAAAGGTGTCTCTGCTTCATTTCATTGTCGATAGCGACAGTAAGAAGAACCTGATCTCAGTAGAGGTTGTCAAGTGGTTGGACCTGCTGATGACACCACAACCCTACACCATCAGCTGGCTTCACCAAGGAAGAGATCTGTGTCATCCAACAATGTTGTCTGCCCTAGGACATAGGGCCTTTCAAAGATGAGGTATTGTGTGATATTTCTTCCCTTGAAGTTTGTGATGTTCTTTTAGGACAACCATATTTTTGGAAGCGTCTTGCTGTGTATGAGTCTAGACCCCGTAGTGTTATTATTACTTTTGGTAGACAATTGTACAGGATACCAGAGGTTTCGCCGCCTACCACTATTTCTTTAATCTTTGTTAAGAAATGCAGTAAGGTCATTTCATAGACCACGAAGTTCATATTCTTTGTGATCTGTTCTCACAGTAAGCAGAAGGTCACTGCCACATCCATGGCATCTACAAAGGGCATCTCTTTGGAAGTGAGTGGATGAGATCGTGGAAGAGTACATAGACATATTCTCCTCACCCACCGGAGTACCGACACACTGCCAAGTCAAGCATCCAATTGATCTAACCCCCGGTGTACCTCTGCCTAATGGAAAAATCTATCATCATTCGTTGATGGAAAATGATGAAATCAAGAATCAGATCCAAGATCTTCTTCAAAAGGGGCACATTAGACCCAACACATCCCATTGTGAAATCTCGCGGATTGTACAGGAGAAGAAGAAGGACGTGACTTGGAGACTCTAAATTAATTACATAGAATTCAACAAAATCACAGTCAGGAGCCGATACCCAATTCCCAGGATTAATGACTTTCTTGACCAACTCAAGGGGGAAAAGTTCTTCAACAAGATTGAACTAAAGTCTGGCTACCACTAGGTTCCCATTGAACCAACTGATGTATGGAAGACAACTTTCAAATCTAAAGAAGGTCTCTTTGAATGGTTGGTCATGCCCTTTGGCTTAACAAATGCACCAACCACTTTCATGAGGTTGATGGATGATGTATTGAGACCCTTCACCAAATCCTTTGTGGTGGTATATTTGGATGACATCCTCATATTCAATAGAACTTGGGAGGAACACATGTGACATATTCAATAGGTTTTGAGCACTTTGTGACAACACAAGATATATGCCAACTTGGAAAAATGCTCCTTTGCCATGAAAATGGTCCAATACTTGGGCTTCATTGTTGATGAGCATGGGGTACATGTTGATCCATCTAACATCCAAGTCATCTGTGACTGGCCAACCCCGACCACACTAACCGAGCTTTGAAGCTTCTTGGGACTAGCCAACTTCTATTGATGGTTCATGTTGGGATTATCCCATATTGCATGGGCCCTGAACCAAGTGACCAAGGGTGGTGCCAGGGAAAATTTCGTGTGGGGGAAGGAACAACAATGGGAATTTGATGATCTGAGGCATCATTTGTGCTTAGCTCCAATACTCTTCTTTCCTGAACTGCAACAACTGTTCGAGATTGAGACTGATTCATATGACTATGCTGTAGGCACAGTTCTCACTCAACATGGTCATCTAGTGGCATACCATAGTGAGACACTCTCAGATACTATCCAGAAATACCCCACCTATGAAAAGGAAATGTATTCCATTGTAGAATACTGTCGTTAATGGAAACATTACATTATGGGAAAGGAGATGATCATTCACATTGATCACAAGCCTCTGTAGTTCATATAGACAAAGGGGAAGTTGCAGAACGACCACCATTAGAAGTGGTCCACCTACCTGCAACAATTCCATCTCAACATCAAGTATAAGATAGGGAGCACAAATCATGTCATTGAATTCCTTAGTCGACCTCTCGTGGTTGCACTCACCACTGTGCTCCATTCTTGTGAACATGAGGCATCTAAGTGGCTCCAAATTTATTAGCAAGATCCAGACTTCGCCACCACTTATCCACTCTTGGGTACAAGAAAAAATGTCATATATTTTCACATTCAGGATAGATTTTTATGCCAGCTGGGCCATCTCTATGTTCCTGCAAGTGAGCATGTAAATATGATTTGGGAATCCCACTAAATTTGGATGGAAAGACATTTTGGTGTGGAGAAAACTCTGGCCATTCTACATAAACATTTTTATTGGACAAAAATATGACAAGACATCATAAATTATATCATATATTTCACTTCCTTTGCCATTACCAAGCCAACCATCAACAAGAAAGGCTTATACACCCCTCCTCCTACCCCCAAGAAGCCTTGAGAATCCATATTGATGAATTACATGTCTAGCCTTCTGTCCACCAATAAAGGAAATGATTGTGTATTTTTGGTCGTTGATTGGTTTTCGAAGATGGCCATCCTCACAGCCTGCAAGAAGAACATCACATCGACAGATACTACYAAGCTCTTCTTCGAACGAGTGTGGGTCCATTTTGGGATACCATAGACCATCATCTTTGAATGGGAAAACAGGTTCCTCATCACATTTTGGTCGAGTCTCTGGTCACTGTTGGACACCAATCTCACTAAATCCATTGCTTTCCACTCCCAAACAGATGAMAAAATAGAGGTTGTCAATCAGATGATTTTGCACATCCTGTGCATGTATAACTCCAAGCATTTGCGTACATGGGATGAGAGTCTCCCCTATGTTCAACAAAGTTACAACAAGGATCTCCATAGCTCCATCGACCATAGCCCATTTCAGGTGGGGCTGGGATTCAACCCCTTGGGTCCCATTGATGTTGCACTACCTYTTTCAACCACACAGACAAACTCTTCCCATGTTTAGTTTGAGACCGACAAAGCCACATGATTCATTGAGCGGATTCAACACATATTCCAACAGGTCCATGAGATGTTTCACAAATCCAATGCTAAGTACAAGTAGTGCCATGATCAACATAGGGTACCACACTAGTTTCAAGTTGGAGACAAGGTCTGGTTACATTTGCAAAAAGAACATCTTATAGAGCCCAATCGGAAGCTCCACCCACTTCGCTATGGGCGTTACACTATCACAAAGGTTGTGGGTAGTAATGATTCTGAGCTCAACACTCCACACTTCCTTGGCTTACACCTAGTGTTCAATGTGGACCTCCTTTGACCATATTTTACACCATTATTGGAAACCTCAGAGATCGCAGAACAACTAACACCAACATAGCTCAACCCTGACTGCATGGAACAAGCATCCACTGATAAGATAGTTGACACACAAGTTAAGGGAACTCACTAGAAAAGGATCCAACTTTATCGGGTTGTCAAGGCAGGGCAAATCCTCCACCAAGGAAAGTGTCTCACCCAGGGCCAAATTCAACATAAGTTTCCTCACTTGATGGGGGAACTCAACACAATGGAGACCATTGCTTCCTAAGGGGGGAGGATTGTTCCAGGTGGATATTGATGGCCACCCACCTATTCCAAATGGATCCTCTTGACAGTTTTTAGTTCAACACGTTCTTCTGTACTTCTTTGTAATTGTGGGTTTTACACTTTTAGGGAAGTATGAATCCCTACATATCTTCTAGGTGGATACTAGTGGCCTCCCACCTAATCCAACTATCTTATTTTGTTTTTTTTCATGTCATCACATCTTTCTATACTTCTAGGGCCTTTTTGGGTCCCTAAACAATCTTTTTGGCTCACCACATTCAAACTATAGACGAAGTCAGATTTTGACAGCATAATGTATAGTTCTCAGAAAGACCTTTCCAACAGACTATCATGCACCTAAAATGGAGGTCATATGCAAAAGTTACGACCCCGTGAAGTTGAGGTACCAACTTACCCATAGGGGCCAACATAAATTTTGGCGTTTCATCTCCTAGGATTAGGTTTTTGGATGTCTAGGGTTCTGGAATTCATGAGTAATGTTAAAAAGGCCTCTAGAGCCTCATTGTAATCACTCTTCTCAAACAGAAACGTGTAACAACCACATCTCTTCTCAGAGATAGATACCACCATTCGAGCACGTGTTTCAGTTATGTCATTTTACAGTTTCAACCTATTTCATTTATTCAATAGAAGATATTGTTCACTAGATATCTGTGTTTTTATTCATATCTATGTTTTTATTGTATTCAATTTGTTAATCAGTTTGTTCCACTCCTAAATACGGATCACAGTGACAGGTTGAGTCTCCATTTATATTTCAGGGAGGAAGGAAGGGGCAAGGAAAGGGGGTTGGAGCCTTCTTCCAGTAGGTGTTGGAGAATACAGAGAGTCATAGCTTACTTCAAGTTGGATCCTATAAACAAGGGGGTTGGAGCCTCCATCTAATCGGTGCTGGTAAATCAGGGGGTTTGAGCTTCCTTCAGGTTAGAGCCTATAAACTAGTGGGTTGGAGCCTCCTTTCAGTTGGAACTGGAGAATCTAGGGAGTTGTAGATTCCTTCAGTTGGAGCCTATAAATAGGGGTTTGGTACCTTCTTCTATTTGGTTTTGGGTAATTTTGGAAGTTGGTGATTCCTATGAATGTAATCTTCTGATATATAAGAAATAATTTAGTGGTTTTCTCCCATTTGGGTTTCCACATAAAATTCTTGTGTACTATTTAATTATGGTTATATTCTATGTGTTTTTCATGATATATTGAATTCAATCATAAAGTGATAAAATTTTTATAATTCGATGATTACTTGTTTTGTTTAAAAGTGGTAAAAAGTGCTCAATACTGATTCATCCCCCCCTCTTAGTATTGGTGGATATTCCAATAGGTACTATGTTATGACACAAAGGTGGAATATATAGGGTTAAATGTATATGATATGACCCCAAGGAGGGGCATATATGGGGATATATGTACATGTAAGGTGTAAATATATATGTTATAGGGTCATCCTAGTAGTAAAGGGGGCCTCATGTGTAGAAGTGAATAGGTATATATAGAGATAATGTATTCATTATTGTAGACATGTGAATTGTGATGTATGAATGTATTTGGTTATTTGGAGGAGATTATTCTATTATTTAAGGATTTATTGTATAAATTATCTATCTTGGAGTTGTGTGCCATGTTCACATTCTGTACATGGTGTGTACTTCTGTTATGTTATGATATTTTAAGCATTTTTATCATTACAAATTCATAAAAATAAAATCACACTTGAATAATTCTTTGCCGGAGAACTTAATAATAGTATCCTGAATGCAACAAGTTCAACAATATCTGAAATAAGAGGGATGGAACAACCTCAAAAAAATATCAATAACTATTAGATAAACTAAAATAAATTTCATATGGTTTTTTCAAGTAAGGATTTTTCTCCTCAGTACTTGAAATGTCATGGGGAATGCCTGGAAGAATATATAGAGAATTGATGAGACCCAAATATTCCTGTTGCAAAACATACATGGAAAACTTGATGGAAATAATCAAGTAGAAGGAATATGAGGGAGAAAGTTAAGCAAGTTAATTCACAAATTTTGGATAGGAAAAACTTGCTTCTAGCAAGAAACCACAACTGCCTCTTGAATATGCTTCTCATCTTCTTTTATAATCTTCTCTTCATCCTCTTGGAAATGATTTAGGGTTAGGTTTTTATTTTTCTCTTTGTGAAATAAAATATCAATGATTACTAAATCCCTTTGTAAATGTGAAATTATATATTTGTTCCCCCAACTAGGACCCACTTTAGACGTTCATAAATTTATTTTTAATAAACTGTTTAATTTTTTTTTCTTCCAAGACAAAAATAATCATGACTTTGTTTTGTTTTTTAGGGTGTGATATCTATCAATTCAACCATAGAAACCATTTATAGGTTATTCTTCGTGTCTTTATCTTTCCAACAAGCTCTGTTTTGGTAAATTTTGGATCTCAAGTTATTTCCTTCAGAAGATGGGGAATCAACAATTGTTGATCTATTCTTGCATGTGAATTGTTTGCCCTTGATTTGTAAACCCATCCTATGTTGTTGATTGCAGCTTCATGAGACATCCTCTAGATATTTCTCCTCTGAATTGAGTTGAGACATCTGTGAGAGAGAGCCCAACTACCAATTAAGAGAATTACCTATTGAGTTTGACATAAAAGAATTTACTAGAAACAACTACCGATGAAGAGAAAGATGATTAGAAGGTAGATGACGTCAAGGCAAGGAAGATAATCATCTATTTAGTAAGAGATCATCTACTACCTCGTATTTCTACCTTAAATAAAACTTATGAGATGTATGATGCATTGAAGAATATGTTTGAGAATAACAAAACCCTCAAAGCCCTTACATTGAAGAATCAAATTCAACATATCAAGACGACAAAAGCTGACACCATTGCTACCTTCTTCATGAAGATTTCAGAAATCAAAGATCAGCTGGGTTCCATTGGAGAAACCATATCAGATAGAGAACTTTTCTTGACTACTCTCAATGCTCTTCCAAGACATTGGGAATCATTTCTTCAAAGTATCAGTGGTAGAGAAGATTTACCCGGATTTGATCATCTATGGATAGACTGCACCCATGAAGAAAACAGACTTATAGCTAGAGGAGTACAAGACTCCCTTCATGATGAAAATCATGCTCTTTCCTTTCATAAAAAGAAAGGAAGAAGAAATAGAAGAAGTTTCAACAAAGAATTCAAATACAGGAAGACTTCATCAGCTTCAGGACATGAACACAGAAAAGACAATTCAAATATTCAGTGTTTCAAATGTGACAAGTATGGACACATTGTGATAAATTGTCCTACCAGGAAGAAAGGAAGAAAACTTGCATCCAATGTTGATGTTGATCCAGAACCATCTTAGAGAGATGAAGACATAAAATATGAAGCATTATTCTTCATATCATCACTCTAAGGTATGGTTCCTAGTGATAGTGATATTTGGTTAATTGATAGTTGTGATTCCAAACACATGACTAGATATAGAGATCATCTGACAGACCTTGTTGAGAAAGAGTCTAGTCTACATGTTGTACTTGGAGACAATGCCAGATATACTGTGAAATGAGTTGGAACTTCTACTTTCCAACTAGATTCTAACATACCCCTTCAGTTGAGTGAGGTACTGTATGTACCTGGGATGAAAGGGAAACTTGTCTCTGTTTATGCCTTAGAGGATAAAGGATACAAGGTTACATTCTTTGAAGGAAAATTTCTTGCATGGCACAATAAATCACATATGAATTCTTCCTGAGTGATTGGTGTTCGAGAAAAGAACTTGTACATATTGACTGTCCGACCAGTCCAGGCCTTGTTACATGATACTATAAGCTTGAGAAAGTTGTGGTATAGGATACTTGCTCATATACATTATAGATCCCTTCCCTCTCTAGGGAAGATGGTAACATGCCTTCCATAGATACATGTTCAACATGATGGCATTTGCAGAGGTTGTGCTCTTGGAAAGAATGTAAAGGGTTCCTTCTTGAGTGGTGACAACAGATCCAAGGGGATCTTGGACTTGATACATTCAGATGTTTGTGAACCCATGACTGTTTCTTCCTTGAATGGATATTTGTACTATGTGCTCTTCATTGATGATCACTCTTGGAATATGTGGATTTAATTCTTGAAGACCAAGGATGGAGTCCTTGCAATATTTCAAGAGTTTAAAGCTCAGGTTGAGAACTTGACTAGGAGGAGGATCAAGGTGATGAAATTAGATAATGGAGGAGAGTACACCTCCAGACATTTCAATGATTTCTGTATTGAGGTAGGGATCAAGAGGGAGTGCACTGTTCCTTATAAACCTTAACAAAATGGGGTTGCAGAGAGGAAGAATAGAACCATCAATGAGGCAACCAAAGTGATGATACATGATTAGAATCTACCCATGATTATGTGGGAAGAAGCATCCATGATAGTTGTGTATGTTTAGAACAAGAGTCCTCATCATATTTTGAAGAACATGACTCTCGAAGAATATTTTACCAGAGTGAAGCTTGAGGTTGGACACTTCAGGATATTTGGATCTCCAGTATACATACATGTACCCAAGGAGAAGAGGACCAAGCTAGACCCTTCAGGTAGAAAGGGTACATTTATGGGGTACAATGAATCTTTGAAGGCTTACAAGATCTACATCCTTGGTCAGAGACATATTGAGTTGAGCAGAGATGGCACCTTTGAGGGAGGGATATCCTTTCGAAGATCTAGATAATATTAGATGGAGATTGATAGCGAGATAATACCATCTCCCCCTTCATCATTTCAGAGGGAGACAATCATTGATCCAATTGATCCAATTGATACCATAGCTCCAACTGATGTCCCCAGAGATATTGCAGTAGGCCATAAAATGCCTTCCTGGGCTCGACAGTCTCTGCAGGAGGCAAAGGGACATGCAACTCCTTGAGGCACATTCCAAGAGAGCAAGAGACCACATATAATTTCGAGCTACATTTCAGCTATGAGCCACATCATTGATACTAAGCCTTCTTGTCATGGAGAAGAAACATGTCAACATGTATGGAAAGATGCCATGATAGAAGAGTATCATTCCATCATGAAGAATGATGTGTGGGATATTGTTCCAAAACCAAAAGGGAAGTCTGTGGATAATTCCAAGTGGATCTATAAGATCAAACATGAAGCTGATGGAAGTGTCGAGAAATACAATGCGAGATTTGTGGCTAGAGGATTCTATCAGGTGGAGGGAATTGATTATGAGGAGACATTTTCTCCTGTATCCCAATACACTTCCATCCATACGATCAGTTCCCTAGCTACATACATGGGTTGGAGACTACATCAGATGGATGTAAAGACAACCTTTCTCAATGATGATATTGAGAAAGAAGTTTACATCGAGAAGCCAGATGGATTCATGATACACGAGAAGAAGTCTCATGTGTGTAGGTTGAAGAAATACCTGTATGGACCAAAATAGGCACCTCATGCTTGTTACAAGAAGATGGATGGATTCCTAATGAGTTTGGTATTCAACAAGAGTGTTGATGATCTACTACTATATTGTTGGTGATGAGCGCCTGATTTAGGTCCTGTATGTTGATTATTTATTCCTCATCGGTTTAGAAAGTCTTATTGTTGAATGAAAGTGATTATTGACTTCTGAATTCGAGATGAAGGATCTGGGTATGATGCACTACTTCTTGGGACTGAAATTATGGTAGAGGACTGATGATATTTTCTTGAGTCAAGAAAAATATACAGTGGAGATATTGAAGAAATTCAGTATGACAAACTACAAGTCCATGCCTACATCGATGGTGATGTATATGAAGAAAATGAACGAGGCATCTACTGATTCAAGCAAGATTGATCCACATCTTTACTGATAACTGATTGGATCATTGATGTATCTGGTTAACACTAGACCTGATATATGCTATGGAGTGAATGTACTCAATTAGTTTATGAGTCAACCAAGACATACTCACTGGATAACATCGAAGCATGTGATGAGATATCTACGAGGCACAGTTGGATATGGCTTGAGATATGCCTCTGGTGTAGACATGAGATTGAAGGGATATGCCGATGCAGATTGGGCAGGGAGCACAGTGGACCAGAAGAGTGCATCTAATTGTTGTTTTACTTTGGGATATGCCATGGTTTCCTGGTGGAGTAGGAAACATAGCTCTGTGGCTTTGAGTAGCACATAAGTAGAGTACATAGCATTATGTGTGGCAGTCCATAGAGAAGTGTGGCTTCACAAGCTCCTTGCATATTTTTTTGGTCATGAGATGGATTCCACTATTATCCATTGTGATAGCCAAAGCCGTGTGAAGCTCTTAGAGAATCCAGTGTTTCACGATAAATCGAAACACATTGAGATCAAATAAAATTACATCAGAGATATGGTGTATAGGAAATCAATACACATGCAGTACCTTTCTACACATGAGCAGGTTGTAGATGTCTTCACCAAACAAATTTCTGGGATGAAGTTCGAGTACTTCCGTGAGAGACTTGGACTGGTGTAGAATGCCTCCCTAGCTGAGAGGAAGTGTTGTTGATTGCAACTTCATGAGACATCCTCCATATCATTCTCCTCTGGATTGAGTTGAGACATCTGTGAGAGAGATCCCAAGTGTTGGGTGTGCCCATGTGATGGGTGTGCGTTAGACTTTGGATTGAGTTGTGATGACATGCRGTCTCTTGTCTASTCCTCTGGACTGTGTTCAGATGACTTGAGATGGTCTCCTACATTGCATTCCTCTAGGATTAGTTGAGTCRGCTTGATATGGTCTCCTGCCTTGTACTTCTATGGACTTAGTTGAGTCGGCTTGAGATGGTGCTCTAGATAGTACTCCTGTGGACTCAGTTGAGTGAGATGTTGAGTGTGAMRTCCCTGTGGCTGAGCACAGGTGGACATGTCCCTAGTGGCTGAGCATTAGAGGATGAAAGAGATCCTTGCTATATTGTCTGAGAGTAAGATTTAATTGTAACCCTAATTATGTTGTGAAGGGTACAAGTTGACCCCACCATATGATAGATAATTAATATTGTGTAATGATTAATTATATTATTGATTTAATGAGGTCGGCCCTATTGTGCCAATAGATATTCCTTTTGTTGTGTCAGTTCTTATATAAATAAGAGTGAATCCCCATTGTGGATCACACACTCTCACTTGTCATCTCATAATTTCAACAAGCACTTGTACAACTGAAGTGCACACCTCTCTTGGGAGCTAGTTTCTAGGTTTTGGTAAGCACCCTCTTATGTGCTAAGGTCTATAGTGTGGGGGATCTTCCCCTGAGAATATAGAAAATGATTGTTGGGTTTTTCCATTGATTGAGAAGAATTTTCCTAGGATAGATCTCGTGTTCTTGTGCATGGTTATTCTTCTTGTGATCTTGGTCATTTTAGCACTTGTGTATGGTATTTCTGCATTTTTTATGGTTCAAGTACATGCTAAATGAAATAAACTACATGTGCATGAGATAAGCATTAAAATTCAACATCCTGTTTATCCCACATGCATTATGGGAGGGTACTCATATAATGTTTATAAGAAAATGTTATCCCCATATTAGTTGTGTGTGAAGTAGAGGGGACCATGTAATCTTGTGTTTCTTGTGCATAGTGTAGTTTTTGGTTGCCACCTCATCACCCAGTCATTCGTGTCCAACCAATGCCTTCCAAGTGTTGCTTAGAGATAAGTCCACTTCATTGCAATGTGTCCAATTGTAAGGGGTTTCCATGTGTCATGTTATCATAGGTGTGTATTGGGAGGCATGCCAAGGGAGGGGGATGAAGATATAACTTAGGAAAACTGATATGGAGGATGTGGAGAAAGGAACGCGATGAATTCTCCACATGTAAAACTTAGTAAAAATGGAAAATAAACTAAGTTTTTTGTCAATGCGAAGAAATAGGAAAATGCAAAGGTGGAAGAAGATTCACATGTAAAACTTAGTAAAAACTAAGTGTTGGGGTGTTACGTGGTAAATCATGAAAATGAATAAGTGTTGGGGTGATCCGAAAAGATATTTTAAAGACTATGGTTAAGTTTTAARACATGAGTTCATTCACCATTTATGAATTTGAAGAAAGAGGAAGAATTAAAGATATAACATGGAATCCATAATAAGATATGAAGATCTGAAATTAAGCACAATAATCAACAAACCATAACAACATATTTTTTAACGGAGTTTGACAAGATTTCCTATGTTTCCGGGCCTTTTGTCTCAGTGGATGAGGATTTCTTATTTCTCTTCAATTCTTCAAAATTACATCAAAAAAGTGTCAAATGGATTACAAACTGATCTAGCCGTGTTTTGCTAGATCTTAAGAATCCAACACAACTGATGGCACTGAAAAAGGCTGAGCGTAGTGCCTGAAATTGGCTCGCAAAGTTCCTCTCCTCAATGAATTTCTTGCATAAAAATGGATTTGGCTTTCAAATTTCTCAGCATTTCTCCCGTTCTGAACTTGTCCCAGGCTGCCAAGAACCTC
>JASDQU010107776.1:64934-98793 GCA_032191745.1 Picea mariana
CTAGATCTTAAGAATCCAACACAACTGATGGCACTGAAAAAGGCTGAGCGTAGTGCCTGAAATTGGCTCGCAAAGTTCCTCTCCTCAATGAATTTCTTGCATAAAAATGGATTTGGCTTTCAAATTTCTCAGCATTTCTCCCGTTCTGAACTTGTCCCAGGCTGCCAAGAACCTCTGGTTTATAGAGGTTTGAATTTGGCAACAACATCCCAACTTCCTCCTAAGATATAGCCTAAAAAAGGGCTCCATATCCCCCAATAATGACAAAATCTCCCAAAACTAGGCTTACAAATCATTATAAATTATAACATATAGTTTAAAACCCAAAAATTGGGAAAATTTCGGGCACAACCCCCTTTCTCTGGGCCCTTGGTCACATGTGCCCTACCATGTGGCCGAGGGTTGGTGCAGGCGCATTGGATCCTCCAGTCCTGGCTCTTGGTTCTATGGTTATGGCCATATGGCCAACACCTAAACACTCCACTTGCTCCAAATTGGTTATACCCCTGGTCTTTAGACCCTGGTCGGACGAGGCTTGCCCCCTCTGACTAGGGCTTATCCCAAACCACACACCAACACTAATTCAAATAAAATTTGCACTGAGTTCATAACAAGCCACAAACATAGCAGAGTTGGTTAGCGCCTTGGGGTTAAATCATTGCCCAACTCGAAGGTCACGGGTTCGATTCCCCCGGAGGTGGAACAAAACTTTTACCCAACCAAACTTGGCTAAATAAAGGGTGCCACGGGGTTCCCTATGATTGGGCCACATGTCACCCTGCTATTAGCTCGTACTGCTGACACATCAGTCAAGGTAGCTACCCAGTCAACACTGCCATGTCACCATCGTACCTGCCACGTGTTGTACTATCATACCTACCATGTCATCACCATACATGCCATGTGTTGCACTTTTGTACCTGCCACATCACCATATGTATGACAATCTATCATCTGTACAACCATGTGCCAACTTTTCATTCGACCACGTCACTGTATAGACTGCCATGTGACATCCGTACAGTGCCACGTGTCAAATCCATACAGTGCCAACTTGGCCCAAAAATGATGAATCTTCATGACATGTGTGACCTCAAGGTGACACCATGTCAACATGATGACATCATCATGACATCATGCTGACGTCAACTGTCATACCTGGTGACATCAACGTTGACTTTGATTAGTTGACTTTTTGCCTGTTTGGGATTTCGGCTAGAATGCAATAACTTTCACATACAGTGTTTGTTTGAGGAAAAACATTAAATGGCCAGAATCAACTGGATGAGACAGATGCAATGGCACTGGTTTCACTTGATTCTGATAAATTTGATTTTTAGGCCTTCCTGGATCCATTTCGATCATGCCTCCCCACTAAGACCTTTTGGTCATCCAAAAGGATACTAATCAATCATCAAGTGTGGAATATGCCACCCCACTTGTTATTTGTCTTTAAACTTTGTCCTGTGCACCTGTCTCATCAAGATTAATTGTAAAACAACCATGAAAACTGATAACATATTGTTTTCCACGTGTACTCTTTCACATCTTATTGAAGCCACTACCATCCATGTTGAAAACATTAGCAATGATAACATCAGAGATATGACTGCAAATGAGCTAATATGTTTGTAGTACTTGCATGACATTAGCTTATCTTGAAGAAAAGTATGATTTAACTTCCATTCTAAAATCATCTCATGTTCATGCTTAAGATCAATTGCTTGATTTGTCATTATTATAGGTGTGTTTCTTGCATAATATGCCTTCCTTAATTGTTCCATTGTTTGAAGAGATTGATTTGCTTTTATGTGATGAGCATGTACAACATATTCATTGCCTTCTTTGATTAAGTGATATTGATTCTGTTCCTTCTAGAAGATTGCTTTGCGATCATACAAGTAAGGACTGCCTAAGACCATTCCACATTCATTGAGTGGCACCACATCACATTTTACCTCATCCACAAATTTTGATGAAATTGCAAACTTTAAAGTGCATTGCTTTGTTATGTGCAATTCATGACTGTTGCTTATCCATTTGAGTGAGTAAGCTTTATGATGCATCTGAGTGTTTAATCCCAATTGTTTAACCACTTCCTCTGAAATCAAGTTAGATTGAGATCCACTATCTATCAATGTTTTGACCTTAGTATGCCTCATTATGACCCTTATGTGAAACAATTTACTTCTAGAATCATATCCATCATCAATTTTACCTGTCAAACCTACTGCTGTGATTTTAGACTCATCACCCGAATCCAATCCCAAGTCTGTTGGCCGTGTTTCTTCTGTAGTTGTTTTCCTCCCTTTCCCTTCTTTGAACCACTTCGGTCTCTTCTTGGGATGAAATTGCCAACAATGGTCATCATCATCCCCTGATTTCTTGCAATGCTTGCAAGAGAGCTTCTCTTCCTTTCTTGCCATTCCACTTCCTTTTGTCCTCTTTTCTTGAAGACGATTCCCCTAATACACCAACTTATGTTTTCCTTGCCTCAATTTATGCTTCTTGAACACAAACCTCATCAATATTAGTAGGTCCAAACATAAATACAATGTTACGAATATGTGCAGGTAAAGCTCCTATATACTTCATAATAGTTTCTTGGGTATGTAATGGAATGTCTAACATTAATGCCATCTTTCGAAATTCATCTATGTATTCTTGCACTGTTTGTCCTTTTCTTAGTTTAAGACTTTTCCATTCAATTAAAGACTTCTCTTTATAACCCAAAGGATAAAATTTCTTTCTAAGTACATAACCAAAAACTTGCCATGATGGAAATACATTACCCACTTGTTGCATGCCATTTTGCAACTTGCTTTGCCACTAGATGAGTGTTGTGCCTACAAGTCGAAGCGATGCCAATTTGATTTGAGTTTCCTCATCCTTGATTTGTTTCACACTACAATAAACTTCCATCTGTTTGACCCAGTTATCAAGCCTCTCTACATTGACTTCACCATCATACATGGGTAATTCAAACTTCACATCAAGCTTAAGTAAAGGCATATCATGTTTATGTTTATGGGAATATTTTCTTGTGGTGGATTTGGAACTAGTACTTGAAGAAGAAGAAGTTGATGGAGAAGAAGGAGGTGAAGGAGGAGTTTTAGGAGGATCCTCTCCTTTTTCACTTTTGGCCTTTGAAGATTTACCTAGAATAGGTCTCTTTCAATCCAATTAATCATCATATAAAACCTTTACCATCTCTGACATGGTGAAGAAAGTCTTTCGAAACTCTATCTCGTCATGAGAAAGTCCCTCTTTCGATGCCATATTCTCACTTTGAGAAGTTCTGTTTCTCTATCCAATCTTAGGATTCTCTTCGACAAGATCACCTTCACCACGATTCATATTTTCCCTGATAATCATGCAAACTCAAAAACCAACCGTCAACTTGCTCTGATACCACTTGATTTGAAAAGATCTTCTAAATACTATGGTTAAGTTTTAAAACATGAGTTCATTAACCATTTAGGAATTTGAAAAAAGAGGAATAATTAAATATATAACATGGAAGGCATAATAAGATATGAATATCTAAAAGTAATCACAATAATCAACAAACCATAACATCAAAGTTGTTAACGGAGTTCGACAAGATTGCCTATGTCTCTGTGCCTTTTGTCTCAGTGGGCGAGGCTTCCTTATTTCTCTTCAATGCTTCAAAGTACATCAGAAAAGTGTCAAATGGATTGAAAACTAATTTGGCTGTGTTCTTCTCGACCTCAAGAATCTAACACAACTGACAACATTGAAAAAGGATGAGCATAGCTCCCATAATTGGCTCGCAAATTTCCTCTCCTCAATGGCTTCCCTTCATAAAAATGGCTTTGGCTTTCAAATTCCTCATCATTTCTCCTCTTATGAACCTGTCCTAGGATGCCAAGAACCTCTAGTTTATATAGGTTTGAATTTGGCAACAACCTCCCAACTTCCTCCCAATATCTGGCCTCAAAAAGGGCTCCAGATCCTCCAATAATGATAAAATCCCCCCAAAACAGGCTTAAAAATCATTAAAAATTATAACATATAGTTTAAAACCCMAAAATTGGGCAAATTTCRGGCACAACCCCCTTTTTTATGGGCCCTTAGTCACATGCACTCTGCCATGTGGTCGAGGGCTAGTGCTGGCGTGTTGGCTCCTGGTTCTATGGTTATGGCCATATGGCCCAACACCTAAATGCTCCATGMGCTCCGAATTGGTTAGACCCCTGGTGTTCATCCCCTGATCAGATGGGGCTAGCCCCCACCGAATGGGGTTTATCTCGAACCACACACCAACACTAATTCAAATAAATTTTTCATTGAGTTCATAACAAGCCACAAATGTAGCGGARWTTGTTAGCGCCTTGGTGTTAAATCGTTGCCCAGCCCGAAGGTCGCGGGTTCGATTCCCTCAGAGGTGGAACAAAATTTTACCCAACCAACCTTGAATAAATCTAGGGTGCCACATGGCACCCTGTGATTGGGCCATGTGTCACCCTGCTATTATCTTGTACTGCTGACGCATCGGTCCAGTCAGCTGCCTAGTCAGCACTGGCACGTCACTATCGTACCTGCCACGTGTCATACTATCATACCTACCACATCATCACCGTACATGCAATGTGTCATAATGTCATACCTGCCACATCACCATTTGTATACCCAACTATTGTTCATAAGTCCATGTGTCATCCTTTCATTGGGCCACGTCACTGTATGGACTCCCACATGGCATACATACAGTGCCACGTGTCAAATCTGTACAGTGCCAACTCGGCCCAAAAATGCCAAATATGAATGACATGTGTCACCTCCTGGTGATGCCACATCAACATGATGATGTCACATCATCATGATGACATCATTATGATGTCACCTCTCATACCTGCTGACGTCAACATTGACTTTGATCAGTTGACTTTTTGCCTGTTTGGGATTTCGGTCAGAACGCGATAACTTTTTCATATGTTGTCTGTTTGAGGAAAAAAATTGTATGGCTGGAATCAACACAACGAGATAGCAATGGAACTGGCTTCATCCGATTCCGAGATCTTTTATTTTTAGGCCTTCCTGGATCCGTTTTGGTTATTGGATCCATTTTGGATCATGGGGAGAAATAGTTCATGCATAGAAATGTTGCTCTATCAATTTCTCCTCATGGGATTTGAATAAGAAATCGACGAAGTATGGAAAAGGTGATGCGGGATAAGTCAATGTGGAGGGGAAGTGTTGCAGAGAAAGGTACATGTAGAGGAAAGGGAATGTCATGTGGAGGGGAAGTGTTGTGGAGAAATGTACATGTGGATAAATGTGAGTGTCAACTTCTCTACATGGGTAATATGTTGATTTTCCCTCATGGGATTTAACTCATGAACCAGATAAGTATGGGAGTACTATGGAAGATGGGAGTGTGGGGTATTAGAAAGGGATTTAACTCATGAATCGGCTAAGTATTGGAGTATTATGGAATATGGGAGTGCAAGGTATTATAAATGTAGGAAGTTAATACATGGAAATCTCTGCAAATAATTGAAAATGACTAATATGGAGAGTTAAGGGGTACAACTTGAGGACTGTGAAGGGAAAAATGGGGGTTGTAGAAATGTGGAGGTTGTGCGGAAATTGGAAATATCTTGGGTATATGGACTCTGTTTTGGATTTCGTAAAATGTTGGACGAAGCTGACACATAGAGATACCTAATGAGAGGATGAACACAATAAATTTTGTTCTTTTTGGTACCCTTTCATTTTATTCTATTTTGTTAAAAAGGTAAACCATCCCCATTGGCCTTGTGTGGAGAAGAATTGAAACATTGAAATTGATTCTAAATTCTTAAAAAATTGTTGGGTCTTCATGATCAATAGGTGAAGATAATCCGACACTTTCCATATTTCAAAATTTTGGTCTCCATTTGAGAAATACATAGGTTTAAGCATGTAATTAAATCACTTAGTTGATGGGTGTCATGAAAAAACATTAACATTTGACTCCAAGTACAAGATAGTGACTTCCTGTGGGTTGCTAAGAGCACCAAACCAAGACCAACTACCTTATCCATTTGGATATGGAGTCATCCCCAAGCCATTATCTTGACCCAACAAATTCTTATTAGGAAAATTTTATTGAAAGAAAAATTACATATATGAGAAAACAAAAATCTACCTACCCTAAACTATTTGGACAAAAGGGTTACTTTCAAGTGTAAGTAGACTTCCAATGTATCCATGTATGTAAAAAACTTATTTTATTACTACCATCCATGGTTGAGAGTGTTGGTTCATTGGAAATGTTCCAAAGACATTCTCCCATTATACAATGACAATTCTACCATGGTGATGCTGCAAAAATAAATTGCTACTGAAAGTCAGTGGAGAATTGTAGGGCTATCTTTTGTTTTTCACCAACAATATCATTGTCTTCAGAAATAAAATATATTGCCCATCCCTCTTATTGCAAATGTCGTTTTTATTTTGATTCTAGGAATACATATTATTCATTAAAATACACTTCGGATGAGAAATCAATAGCTTGAAAGTTTAATGTAAATTCATAAATCTTATCATCACTTTTGTTTATCCCATGTTGACATTCCTCTTTCAGCTTTATATAAACCAGCTGTGGCCATTGATAACCCAGTGCAACATTTTCACCATGACCATATTGAATGAAATATTCATGTACATCAAATGGAGGTTCATCAAATCCGTCCTTAAACTCCTTGTCAACATCACTCTCAGATTGAGCATATGAGAAGTCACAATTTCCGTCTAATGGAGCATGTGGCAGATGATATTCCTCTTGAATTGAGACATTAGGATTCTCATTTTCATCTTCAAGAACACAATTTGGTGTAAATAAATATTCACATCTTTCATTGGATTTCTCTTCTAAATGACTTTCTCAATTGTCTTGGAACCGTATTGGAAAGTTTAAGAGACCAACACTGCTTTCATGAATATTTTATTCAATGACGTGAGCTCATTGCATTAACTCTTTCTAGTTTCACTTTTTCTTTTGATTCAATACAAATATTAGATTCATGGGAAAATATTTTTCATAGCAGCTAAAAATTATGAAGTTGTTTGAAAACATTTCTTGAGGAATCTCATGAAGGAATTTCATAAATTTGAAACTAAAATTTTTAACTATCTCTTTCTCATTCATCTAGATTTCAACCAACTTCAAGAAAATCAAATATGGATCTTTCCTTGGGAAATATTTCTCAACAAATAAATTTTCTAATATGTCCCAAATAGTAATGGTTCTAGGAAACAATGAATAAAACCATTCAGAAGCATTTCCTTTTAGAGTTAAGACAAAGAATCGACAAGCAAAATCATCTTCAACCACATTGTAAATATTGCAAGCATTATTAAACTTAGCTAAAGGCTTCTCCGCATCTTCTGAAGTATTTCCAAAGAACATGGGAAACTTCTCCATGGGAATATTTGGCATGAGATGAACATCTCCTTACAAATTGAGGGGACTTATTTGTGTTCGTTTATTTCTTTGGGAACCTTCTCCCTTTACCATAACTTGAACAAATTTTGTTGGGATTGGTGTGGAAGGTAAAATATCATCACAACATGAAATAAGCTCTTCGGTGGAGTCATCATGTAGATCTTCTTGTATTTATGAAATATTTTTAGTGGAGTCTCTAGAGCCTTCATCACAACATGAAAGAAACTCTTTGTTGGAGTTTTTATGTAGACCTTCTTGTAATTCTAGAATCATTTTAGTGAAGTCGCCAGAGAATATTTCTTCAAAATATAGGGTTTTAATAATGCGGTCGCCATGGAGTTCATCCTCTCGAATCTTGGATGGTTTCTCAATTCTCCAAAAAATAGCATAACAAACTTGTGCCCAAAACTCCAATAACATAGTTTCAAGGCCATATGATGTTCCTTGAATGAGGTTCTCAAAAACCTAGTTCATTTTACACCATTAAGAAATAAATATGTCAGATCTCTTTCCAAGGCTTGAACCAAACAACTTCGAGTTTTTCAATAATATCCGATCCTAAAAGAAAGTGTGATATTTATTAAAAATGAATCTTTCTCCCCAGTGGATGAATATTTTTCCATAGAAAATGAATCTCATTCCCTAGTATGGTGGAAAAAAATGTTGATCTCTTTTCCTGTCAAGGGAAAATAACCAACATTGAGAGAAAATCTCTTGAGGGAAGCAATAAATATTCTCTTGCATTTTTATAGAGGTGGTACTCCTCTTCTTTATATATGAAATATTCTTCTTATGATGCTAGATGCATGAAATGAGTGAGTGCTAAATTGAAAACCCTAAAGAATCTTCCAATAAAAATCTTATATACATATGTACTTGTCAAGCACATCATCTTATTTAAGAGAAGTAAGTAAATATAATTGCACAAGATTTTTATCTACAAAGTTTGGAATATGCTTTCAACATATATTTTTCCTTCAATTGAAAATAATGAGAATCCAAAATCAGTTATAACTTTACAAGTTGAAATATATATAAAAAAGGACATGCCATAAAATAACTTTAAAGGAATGCTTCGTTAATATCAAAAGGGTTTGAAAATCACCATGTGTTTAAGAATCCATTGATATAATCACCACATAGATTCATAAAAAAACAATGACACTTTAATAGTTCTTTGTAGGATAATTTAATAATAATATCCCAATGTAACCAGATTAACAATGTCTGAAACAAGAGGGATCTAACAACCTCAACAAGATCTCAATGACTATTAGATAAAATGAAATAAATTGCATTTTATTTTTTCAAGCGGGGATTTTTCTCCTCTGGACTTGAAATATCATGGGGAATTACTAGAATAATATAGAGATAATTAGACCCATATATTCTTATTGAAAAAAATACATTTAAAACCCAACGTAAATAATCAAGCAGAAGAAAATATGAGGGAGAAATTTAAGCAGGCTAATTCACAAATTTTGGAAAGGCAAAATTTGCTTCCAACAAGAAACCACAACTACCTCTGGAATATGCTTCTCATCTTCTTTTATAATCTTCTCTTCATCCTCTTGGAGTTACTTTAGGGTTAGGGTTTTATTTTCACCTTTGTGCAATAAAGTATCAATGATTATTAAAATCCCTTTGTAAATGTGAACTTATATATCCATGCTCCCAATTGGGACCCCCTTCAAAAGACATTCATAAATTTAGTTTTAATAAAATATTTAAAAAAATAATTTGTTTCCAGGACAAAAATAGTTAAGACCATGTTTTGATTTTTAGGGCATGATAGATATCATTCCAACCATGCAAACCTTTCCTAGTTTATTCTTCATGTGTCTATATTTCCAATGAGCTCTCATTTTCTCAATTTGAACATCGATATCTCAATTTATGACCTCCATAAGACAGGGACTCAACAACTGTTGATCTGATCTTGCTTATGAATTCCTGGCCCTTGATTTGTAAATCCGCCCTATTTATCCCACATGCATTGCAGGAGGGTATGCATATCATGTTTACAATAAAATGACATCCCCATATTATTTGTGTGTGAACTAGAGAGAACCATGGAACCTTGCATAACTTGTGCATAGTGTAGTTTTTGGTCACCACCTCATCTCCCAGTCATATGGGTCCAACCAGTGTTTCTTAGAGATAGGTCCACTTCATTGTTGCATGTACAAATGTTAATGGGTTTCCATGTGTAATGATAGCATAGGTGTGTATTGGGAGGTGTGCGAAAGGAGGGAGAGGGGGATATAACTTAGGAAAAATGATATGGAGGATGCAAATAAAAGTAATGTGGAGAAAAGGGACATGATGAATTATGAATCCAAAATTAACTAAGTATGGAAAATGTGATGTGGGATAATTCAATGCGGAGTGGAAGTTTTGTGGAGAAATTAGAGTGTCATGCAGAAAGGAAGTATTGCAGAGAAAGGAGAGTGTCATGTGGAGGGGAAGCGTTGCAGAGAAAGGTACATGTAGAGAAATGGGAGTATCAAGTTCTCCACATGGGTATTACATTGATTTTTTTGCATGGGATTTAGTTCACGAGGGAAATTGTTGCAGATGGGAATGCCATGTATAGGGGAATTTTTGTGGAGAAATGTGCATGTGGAGAAATGGGAGTGTCATGTAGAGGGGAATTGTTGCAGAGAAAGGTACATGTGGAGAAATGAGAGTGTCAAGTTCTCTACATGAGTAATATGTTGATTTCTCTGCATGGTATTTAAATCACAAATAGGCTAAGTATGGGAGTATTGTGGAAGATGGGAGTGTGGGGTATTAGAAATGAGAGAAGTGAATACATGGAATTATTCAGAAAGACTTGAAAATGAATAATTACGGAGATTTAAGGCGTGCAACTTGATGAATGTAGGGGGAAAATGGAGATTGTGGAAATGTGGAGGATGTGAGAAAATTGTCAATATCTTGGGCATATGACCTCTCTTTTTTATTCCATAAAATGCGGGACAAAGGTGAAATATAGGGATATCAATGTAGAGGATGAATGTTGGGCACATGCCCATTTTGGGGAAAAGGCACAATGTGGAGGATAGACAATTGGAAGAAAAGCATGCGAGGCGTGCATGTAAGAAGAAGGGAAAGAAAGACAACTGGCAAAAAAGCAATGAAAGAAAGTGTGCATGCAGAGGAGAAAAGCACGCAAGGCCAACATGCAAGATGACCTAATTAGGTTAGGTTTTTGGTAAGAGAATGTAATGACTGATGAGCTAGGAATAGATATAAATAGACATCGAGGAGGTCTAGGGGGCTGCGATATCTTTGATGGTTGTTATGAGTTACTCACAGGAGATAGAGTAACATGCCTGTAACACAAATATGATTTGATACCTTTTTTGTAAGCTGTTGAGCAATGGGAGGGAAAAGTGACTATACCTTGAGGGTTAGATCGTAGGCTGAGTATCTTGGTGCGATCTAGTTAGCCTCGTAAAGATTGAGGAGTCTGTTTTGTGAATGTATAAATGTAGTTGTAGTGCACGTGACCCTATGCATCACATGACCATAATAAAAGAGACTTAGAGGCAAATATTTGTGGACATAGCATAGGAGTGGGTGAGCCACAGTAAATCATGTGTTGTGTGGAATGATTATTGTTTATATCTTTGTTGTTAATGGTTAAATATTAAGCGAATTCTTTGATGAAGTAGTTATATCTCTTGATTTACATGCATGCATAAGGAATAGAAGAATAACTAAGATCTATGAATGACATAGTATTGCTTAATAAGTAAATATAACTCTCAACACACACTAACAGATCCCCATTTAATCCTGGACTGCAAACACTTGAGTATTGCAGTCACCCATTAAGACTATCTCGGGTGAGACTGCGGAGTGCACTCTGTGTATTGCATTGCCTTCTGGTTTAGCATGAGGGATGATAGTTTTAGAGGCTTTGTTGGAACCCTAGTAGACTTGAACCTGTGTCAATCATGTTAAAGGAGTAACTCAGAGAAAAAAACCAAAAAATGGTCTCGTTGCCGATTGAAACAACATAGGATTGAGTAGATGGGATCTGTTGAAGATATGTTAACAGAATGAAAGATCTGCGGAAGGCGGGTTGAACAAATACCGAATCAGATTACAATGAGGTGAGAGAATGCACTGCTAGAAGGGGATGTTGAGACCGTGGAATCCCACAAAAGTAGAGATCGAAAGCTGGTTGAAGACAACGGAGCTAGAGTTTGCGCAGAAATATAACAAAAACCATAGAGTAATACTGCGCAAATATCTTGAGAAGTATGTGTTTACTGATTTGCATGAAGTCTTTTTCTGTGATTTTTCATACTTATTGCAAGAGTGGATATTGAGGTTGAAAGGATAACCATGCAACAAAATAGATCCGACAGTTAGAGTGGACCATAGTCTAGATCACGTAGTTACAGCAGGTGAATAACAAATTCCCCTGTGTAGTATATTTTTGGCTCGACGGTATTGTGGCAGGCTTTATAATAGAATTTGCAGTAGATACCACAAAATCGTACAATGTAGCAGAGCAAGAGTTTCTACGTGATCCTTGAGGAAGGTATATTCGATCTATGTATACTTATGTTAAGATATTTCTCTATAATAAAGGTGTCATGACAATGAAATTAGACAACTAAACTTCCTTGTGTGCATGGGGGAAGGGGGGAAGCACTAACAAGAAAAGGATAAATGGAAGGAGAAGTGGACAAAGGAAAGAAGGAGGAAGCTTTGGACCCAATCATGATGGGCAATGACCATATCAAGCGGATCATGGCGATGACTGGAAAGACGAGCATTAGAGTACCTTACCAATATAAGGTGAACACCAAGAAGAGAGCCATAGCTACGAGGGAAGGCTTGGCAAGTGATTAAGATGAGGTAGAAGATCTCTGGGCTATGGAGCAGATTGAGGAAATCTTGTGTGTGAAATATGAGAGGAAGACGAGAGGTCCAAGAGTGGGAATAGAAGGTAGCAATCCTATCCATATTAATGTCAGTGTGGAACCCATAAACCCATGTGTGACTAACACACCAAAAATAACACCACTGTTTAGACAATCGAATTTTGGGAGAAGGAAGAAAACATAAAGTACATCGACACAAGGAACAACAACTCGGGGAGCCAGTTCAGGGAGCATTAGTCAAGTATCTTCACCACGTGGAGGTAGAAGTTCAACATTCAGGATGGTAGGACATGATCTTACCATTCAGTTACAAGAATTTCGAGGAGAGGCATCAAAAGACCTCGAGAAACACTTGTTTATTTATGCAAAGATATGGGAAGCAAAATAGATCACTAATGAAGATACTAAACTTGTGTAGCTATCCATCATGCTAAGAGACCGTGCACTAGAATGGTACATGAGTCTAGACATAAACAATGCACCTGGGATGACAAGGACACTGACAAACATTAAGAAATTACTGATTAATGAGTTCTAGAAGCCGATCTTAGAGGATCAATACATGAATGAGATGATAGAAATCCGACAGAAACCAGGAGAATCTGCCTAGGAAATTGACCATCGATTTAAACGTTTGAAAGGGAAATTGAGATATGCCATGACTGAAATGCAACATAGGCATCTGTTTGTAAATTCTTTATTACCACACCTAAAATACCCACTCAGACAACACAAAATTCAATCTCAAGCAAAGGCTCTACATGCAGCCTTGAAAATGGAGGAGAACCATTACCACAAGACATATCCAACTATAGAGGAGTTGAAGGAGGATTTGAAGAATCTTACCTTCCAACTTAGTCAGAATAAGGGCAAGGACAAGCGTGAAGTTGTTTGGTGTACCACATGTAGAACATAAGTGCACCATAAGAATGAATGCCCAACATTCACACAGTATATGGCAACAGGGATGCCAAATCCATTGTCGACAGGAGGACTCTGGTGTGAAATTTGCAAGATGTACGGGCATGATCCATATCATTGTCCTATGATGCAAAAATACCAGACAATACCAAAGAATGCATACTGCACTTGTTGCAAATCAGTAGGCCATGATGACAAAGAATGCATAACCATGGATCTGATGAGGGAAAGGAAGTTAGACACATATTGGGTGCAATCCAAAATGATGTCACGTTAAGCTGCACCTCAGTTTAATTAGGAACCACCACAATATAATACTATGCCACAATAGTATAACAATGTGCATCGACAATATAACACTACACATCCACAGTATAAACCTGCACAGTATAATTAGGTACCATAATACAATACACCATGCGAATATTGCACCGGGTACAGAGGGGGAGGACAAGGCAAAGGATGATTTGGACGCGGACGAGGTCCAATAGTGTGCCATAACTATCAACAGCCAGGGCACTATGCAAGATAATTCCCTCTACCACCTGTGATATGCATGTATTGCCGCACAATAGATCATGATACAGAGGATTTCACCACACTATTGTGGAAGATTCAGGAGCAACATAATTAGGACAATCAGAACGTATAATGGATCTCTATAGAAGCTAGAGAATATGGCAGGAAAATCAACATAGTGACACGCGAAGGTGATAAAACAAGAGATGATGCGGCTAAACATGAACCAATACAACACCAGTGGATTAAAAAAAATACCAAGCCACCCAAGTGATTTGATGTAGAAATGGAGAAGGAGGCTAGACAATAATTTTTCAAGAAGAATGTTGCATCTACATCTACCGTGCAACATACCCAGTATGTACCAACATATGAAATGTCTTCCACATTGGACCATACCAATTAAGTCCACCCGAGAAACCAAGTAAGTTATATTAAAACTTTCCTGCAATCCTGTATTCAATTATTTAAGGACCCATCATTTGTTATAGTATTAAAAAATATGTTAGATAAATGTCCCATGAAATCTGAGGGAAAGCTAGAACAGAGGATAGTCAATCATCTCCATGCCATAAGGAGAACCAATAGAGAGTTTAGATTGAATGCCAACATCAAAGATTTTAATATGGGAAATGTGATATTAGATCTGGGATTTGAGGTGAATGTGTTGCCCAAAAAGACATGGCAATGCATGGGAGAATCTACCTTAAGCTACTCACCAGTCCAACTCAAGTAAGAAAACCAACACATAGTTCTAATAATAGGGAGGATAAAAGGAGTGACAGTAGATCTGGACAGAGTGAGCACTAAGGCAGACTTTGAAGTGATTGAAATCGTGCATGGCACAACACCATATCCAACATTACTGGGATTGGATTGGGTGTTTGAAAATCAGGCGATAATCAACCTGAAGACTAGGAATATGAAATTTGAGTAAGGAGAATACAGGGTTATCACACCTCTAGATCCATTAGAAGACGAAATATTTGTGGAACCAACATGTTTAGAACTGGAAGAAATTAACCAGTTGTACCGAACCACCGCGCGCACCAAATATTACATCAATCCAACTGTCGATGGTGTACTTAGCTGGAGAGGTATCACATCATGTGCTTTTGACTCAGACAGGGTTTTGGAAAATTGGCAGCAACACCTACATGAGGTCTCAACTAGAAGATGCGCTCGATTAGACTACACAGTAAGATGGGTTGGGACAGAAGTCAAAGAACCTCCAAGTTTCCATGGAATCAACAACTTGGAAGAATTCTTGACGAGATATGAAGATGAAGTATCACACAGTCAGAGGTTGTTGGCTCTCAACATCTCACTTAAGGCTACATGTCCAAGATAATGGGGCGCACACAAAGAAATAATCAAGGACTCGTATCAATGTAAACGATTATTGCGCATCATGTTTGGCATAGAACAAAGAAGCAACCAACAACATAAATATGATGGAAAGGGGGCACTGACAGAACACTTGGATAAGTGCAGAGTACTGTGGAAAATGACACCCCCAGAAGAATGGCCTCATCATTTTGTACACACATTATAGGGCATCCCAACAAATTGGTATATAGACCAAGAACTATGTAGAGGAACTACGAGCTGGACAATAATCCAACAAAACTTTATAATCACTTTCTCATTTTAACATGAGAACCCCAACATAGATGCATCACTTAAGAAAATAAGAGGGGTGATATTCATTAAGGAATCAAAAGTTGAACTCATGATAGAGGAACAACAACAGGACATACAAATAGTGAAAGAACTGTTGTCATGTTACCATGTGCAAGAAGAAGCACCAGATGAAGACAATCCACGCAACATTCATATTGAGTAAGTTGAAGGCAAAAATGAAGTGGAAGGCCCACCACTAGAATCGTAAATAATTTCTACGCCAATCGAGGTAAATAAAGTCAACATTGGGAGAGTTGAGAATCCCAATATGGCCAACATTGGAGACTACTGGGACGAGCAAACAATGGACATGATAACGAAATTACGACATGAGTACAGTGACCTGTTCTAAACGACCTTTATAGAAATGAAGGGTATCACAGGAGAAATTGGAGAGATGAAGATCCCTCTCAAGCCAGAGGAAAGACCTATCAGACAGGGACTTACAGATTGAACCCCATCTACAAGAAGAAGGTCCAAGCAGAAATAGATAGAATGCTGGAAGCATGAATCATAGAACCAGTAGAAGAATCAGAATGGATAAGCCCCATGGTAGTTAAGGAGAAAAATCAAGGAGGCATAAAAATTTGTGTAGATTTGAGAAAGCTCAATGATTCTTTCGTACATGACCCCTTCCCTACACCCTTTACAAATGAAGTCCTAGAAAATGTGGGAGGCCAGGAATCATACTCATTCATTGATGGATTCTCAGGCTACCACCAAATCAAGATAGCACCAGAAGACTGACACAAGACTACCTTTGCAACATAATGGGGATCCTACCAGTACACAATCATGCCTTTTGGACTCAAAAATGCACCAACAATTTTCTCCAGAGTAGTCATTGTTGCTTTCAAAGAATTCATCCATCAGTTTCTAGAAGTATATTTGGACGACTGGACAATGTATAACCTGTTGAAGGATCATGTAGAAGTGTTGAGAGGATGATGTTAGAAAGATGTAGGTAGTTCCAAATATCCTTGAACATTAAGAAATGTATATTTGGAACACCCTTCAGAATTTTATTAGGTCACATAGTATGAAGACCGGGTTTGATCGTGGATCCTGCAAAGATTGCAATAATTKTGAACTTACCACCACTGAAATTAGTGTTCCAAATGAGGGCCACATTAGGACATACGGGATATTACAAAAMATTTATCAAAGGGTATGCGTAGATGGAGAAACTACTTAAGAAGGATACTAAATTCCAGTGGAATGAGAGCTGTCAGCAAGGATTGGATACMCTGAAGGAGAAGATGGTCACAACACCCATCCTAGTCTTTCTAGATTGGGAGAAGACATTCCATGTGCATGTATATGCATCAACCATAGACTTGGGAGCTATTCTGGCACAACCAGGAGCAAGGGATTTGGATCACCCCATATCATTTGCAAGAATAAAACTGTCAGAATCCGAGCATAACTACAAAACCACATAGCAAGAAGGCCTGACAATGGTGTATGCACTTCAAAAGTTCAGGAATTACCTACTTGGAAAACACTTTAAGATGTTCACAGATCATTCAAACCTTAAGTACCTAGTCAACAAGCTAGTGTTCGGGGAGAGAATATGTCGATGGTTACTCCTGTTTCAAGAATTTGACTTTGAAGTCATAGTAAAACCAGGGAATCTAAACTCATGACTTGATCACTTATCAAGGGTAACCAATGGAGAGGAACCTACAAACTTAGAAGATACCTTCCCTGACACAATTGTTTTCAGTTCAGATCGCAGATGATTATTTTGCTAACATTATTGAGTATTTAAGTACAGGGACTGCGCGACATGAATTTAACACTGTGCACAGAAAGAATCTGGTTCTCTGAGCAACCACCTACTAGTTGGTCCCTGGGAACTTTTACAAAATGGGGGCAGAAAACATCTTGAGAAGATGTGAACTAGAACAAAAAAGGCCTAGGATACTGGCAGAATCCCATGAAGGAATAGCAGGAGGACACTATGCAAGAAAAGATACCGCGCAGAAGGTATTGTGCATCAGATTATGGTGGCTAACTATTCATCGATATGCAAAGGAATAATTTAAAAAATGTGATGTTTGTTAGAGGGTTGGAAAACCAAATAGACAAGATGAGATGCCCTTATACCCACAAGTAACACTACAAGTGTTTTACAAAAGGGCTATTGATTTTGTTGGGCCAATTCACCCTCCCACAATAAGATCAGGCACACAATACATTATCACTATGACGGAATACCTCTCACGATGGGTAGAGGCAACACGAGTTAAAGATTGAAGCACAAAAAAAACAACACACTTCTTGTTTGAACATGTGCTCACCAGATTTGGATGTTCAAGGATCCTAATGAGTGACCAAGGCACTCACTTTATCAACAACACTATCAGAGCTCTGACTGAATAATTCAAGGTATACCATCATAAAATTATGCCATACCATCCTCAGGAAAATGGAATAGTTGAAGCCTTTAACAAGATTCTAAAGAATGCCCTAACCAAGATTTTCAATGTCAATAGGGATGACTGGGATTCAAAGATACCAATAGTATTATGGGCATATAGAACTACCTGTAAGAAGTTGACATGGCAGACACCATTTAGATTGGTGTATGGACAAGAAGCAGTGGTACCATTAGAATTCTTGGTACCAAGTCTCTGTGTCACAACAATTATAAACATGACAGAATGAGGTGCAATACACGAAAGGTTAAGTCAGCTAATGAGTATGGAAGAAGATAGGATTCTAGCAGGCTTCCACCAAAAAGTACAGAAAGAAAGGGACAAAGTGTGGCATGACCGACATATCAAGAGAAAAAGTTTCTAGGAAGGAGACCTAGTCCTACTATATGAAAAAAGATTTTTTGACATCCAGGAAAGTTCATAATGCATTAGTTGGGACCATATGAGGTCAATATTGTCACAGATGAAGGAGCTGTAAAACTGATGGATTTGGAAGGGACAGACTTGAAGGGCATGATCAATGGGAGTCAATTGAAGCTGTACAAAGACAATTGACCACCAACAACTTGACAATTATCACACAATTAAAAAAAAAAACATCGTGTGGAAATCCGTGTGCGTAGGTGAGAAAATCCATGCGACAAGAAGGACAAGAGGTTGCGTACACAAGTCATGGAGTCATCACAACGAAATAAGAATAATGTAGAAGAAGCAAAGGGTATAGAAGCCAAGGACTCTGCACACCCAAAAATCCCAGCGCGTCGCAAAAAGGACCGATGGTCAGACATCGCGACAATTCTGAAAGTCACGACTGTAGGAGTCAGGCGCCAAAGGGAAACAATGGTTGGAATTGCGAAAACCCGTACACAGAGGTAATGACCGTAGAGCGACGAAAAGGGAAAAAGGTTGAAAACAAGACACAAAGGAAAATAGTTAACACGTACAACAGTACCACGTGTAGAACAAGCTGCCAAAAGTGAAAAAGGGGACAATTGTTGGTGCAGAATAGTTGTCACTTCGTCGTCCTGCTATAAAGTCAGAAAAAGTGGGGAAAAGCAAACCATTGTGTCAATTGCTAAGGAGATAACATAGATCCCAGTAGAGGAGAAATAGAGAGAGAATTCATCCAAGCATTCATTGATTCCACATATTTCGATCCTCGACACCATCGAAATGTCACCACCATGAGTTGGAGAGTCGGACAGGGCCAGAAGAAACACACACAGTAATTCTCACACAATAGATGCAAGGAAGCAAGAGAAACTTGTAGTGGTGGATGTGAATGAACTCCACACACCAGAGTATGAAACAAACCCGATGACGATAGAAGAGGAGCAAAACCCAACACAGGAGGCTAAGAAGATGGAGGAGGACACTGAAAGAACGTAGTCCGATACTTCACGGGGGCAAGGGAAATGATAGAACGGGCAGGCCATAGGATCATTTCCATAGAGCCATGAACCAGAGGTATCACAGGCCGCAGTACACGAGGGTGTACCAGAGGTGGGGGCCTCATCCCCACAGGCCAATCAAAAGGGCCAAGCTGATAGCAACGTGAACAGAGGGTCACAACTGCAAGTAGAGGGAACATTGGTTCTGCTAAAACTTCTGATAAGAGTGTGATTCGATGACGACATGATCAAAGGATTCACTTCCATCAAATACTCCAACCATGATGTGGTCAATGTTACCAAATTACCAAACTTGGCGTCACAGTTCTACCTAGAAAGCAGGGGAGCAGGCTCATCAGACATGCCACTGATAGAGGTGATGCAGTGGATCCTAGGGTTGTATAATACTGGCATCATGAACTTGTTAGATGCCCGACACTTTGGGAGGGGAAAGCCTACCAACGCCTGTGTCAAGCAATTGCTTGCATGTGTTCATGACATAATTTTATGGATGGATAGGCCAATGCCTATCACTGTGGGCCTCATCGCAGGAATCACAGGGCTACCCACAGATGGGGAAAATCTGGAGAAGTACTTAGAGGACAAAACAAGAGCCAAGGCCATCTCAGATGATATCAAGGCTAAGTATGGTGCATAACGAGGAAACATGGGAATGATGTTCAATGACATCAATGATTCTGCAACAAGGTTTTCTACCAGACTCCTTGGGTGAAAACTAATGCGCAAGTGATGAAAGGAGGAAGTATTGGATGGTGTGGTCACCACTGTCACACAATGTGCAAAGGGGAGCTCAATGAGCTGGTCCCTGTACCTTCTGAATTCATTCTTGGAGGATTGCAAGGACACACAGAATTGGGGCTCTGAGTTCCACTACTCATGGCTACTCATCCTCATTAGTCTCATTGGTTGGAAAGAACCAGTCTACAACAAATACATGGAGAGACCGGGGAAGTGTGGTGCAACAAAACACATATCATTACACAACAGCGTAGACCCCAAGAGAAAGAAAGAGATAACATATATCTTTGAGGGTACTCCATAGAGATGCATGACCTTATTGTAGAAACATGGCACATTACACTAGAAACTGTCCAGGAGTTTGGACAAGTTGCCAACTTCAGGGAAACACGCCACAGTTTATGGATGCAAGTGAAGCGTGACAAAGCCAAGGAATGAATCCAACTCAACTACTGCGTCATGCAAAAGGAAATACAAAGAGAGGTCCAGGAGTGGCTTGAGGAATGGAAGGTACCCAGGATTCCAACCATGGTACAAAGTGCATGACCACAGATGCAGGACATACTAGACCCAACACACCAAATAGACACCAATGACATAGGAACCAAGAAGAGGAATGCCCAAGGCCAAGAGGGGGGAATCACCCTAGCCAAGAAGAAATTGTGCACACAAAATATACCACCAAGGGGGTATACACAGGCTCCACCCCGCACATAAAAACCACCCATACACTCAACAAGAGAAGTGTGCATGAAAGAGATAGATGCAAGGACCCAGGAAATCCCTGAGGCGGAAGAAACAGGCACAGGGACACATGAAATCCCTGAGGAGGAAGAGAAAGGGACAGTAACCCAAGAGATTCATAAGGCTAGAGAAATAGGGACAACCACTGTAGGGGATACCCAAAGACCCCCTAGTCCTGAGCCATCAGCTACCCAGGAGAAGCGGCCAGGGGAGCACACTAGTGGTGGCTGAAAAAAGGAAAAGGCACACAAGTGACAGAGCCATATATCACTAACCCTAGACTATGTGGAGTTAGTGGTGACAAAAATCAAGGAGAGACTAGATGAAGTATGGGAGAATGCAAAGAAGCATAGGTCTTCAATCATCGATCAAGTACAAGAGGTGAAAACTACGTTGGAGCAGTTAAGGATTGGGGCAACAAAGACACAAAAAGAAACATTCACACGGTATAAGGAAGGAGTGCCAGTTCCTGAGACAATGCATTTTGTAGCACAACCGAGCGTCAATTTAATCATCATGCTGGAGATGATGTTTATCGATGAAGCCACAACACAGAAACCCCTTAAATACATCGAGACGTCAGATGTGACATTGGCCAAGATTCCAACAAAAGCACTGTACAAACTACATGTGAGCGTCGCACAGGATATTCAGTCCAAAGAAAGAGTGGATGACACAAAGTTACAGATAGCCCAGACAGAGACTATATCGCTGAAGGAAGCCCTCAACCTTGAGGCACAACAAAAATAACAAGAGAAGAAAAAAGTGGAAGAGATGGAGCAAAAAATCCACACGTTGTTTCAAACAATTCCCGAAAGAACAAGCAATGAGGTAGGGTGATCGGGAGAGAAGTTGTGTAGGTTAGAGCAGACTATCCGGGAGTATAAGGAGAGATTCAAAGAGATGGAGGAGTGGTTCACACCCACTACTACTCTAGAGGTCAGAGTGCAATGTGAACAGGAGGCAACAATAGCTGCGGAGGGAATCGACCAAAGCATGAAGACAATCACCAAGTTGTTAGAGAAGAGCACGCAACTCTGGACTCACCTCCTAGAGGATGGGAGCCTTCAGGAACTCCAAGAGAAGGAAAACCAGCTCCACACAGCAATGGCGAAGGTGAAGTAGTGATAAAAAATAGTGTCATTGCCAGAGAAGATAAAAATGACCACCGAGCTAAAGGCCCTAGAGTTGGAAGAGAAAACATTGCAAGGACAAAAGACATCAAGAAAGGTGTCATTAGATCCCTTGCAAGAAAAGGTGGAGTTGTTTGTCATGGGGAGTGAAGCATCTAAGAAGAAAATTGAGAAGATCGGAGTTGAAGGTAGAGAGATACTATAGTCTCCTATCTTAGAGAAGGTGTTCACTGCTATGGCCAACAAGAACAGTAAGGCTAAAAAACAATGGAAACGAACAATGTAGATGTATGAAGCACTACACCAACCAGTATTCGAAGCAGGAGGCAAGTAGTGACAGTGAAACAAGTCAAGCAGTGAGTTTGGATGAGTCACAATTTCAGTGTTGGGGGCTGTTGGGAATAATCCCATTTTGGGGAAAAGTCACGACATGGAGGAGAGATAGTTGGAAGAAAATCATGCGAGGTGTGCATGCAAGAAGAAGGAAAATACATGCAACTGACATAAAAGAAATGGAAGAAAGTGCACATGTAGAGGAGAAAAGCGCACAAGGCCATCATGCAAGAAGACCTAATTAGGTTAGGGTTTTGCTAAGAGAATGTAATGGATGATGAGTCAGGAATAGATATAAATAGAAACCTAGGATGTCTAGGGGGGGATTGTTGTTATGAGTTTCTCGCAGGAGATAAAGTAACAGGTCTGTAACAAAAATATTATTTGATACTTTTTTTGTAAGCTATTGATCTATGGGAGGTAAAAGTTACTATACCATGAGGGTTAGATAGCAGCCTGATTAGCCTGGTGTGATCTATTCAGCCTCTTAAAGGTTGAGGAGTCTATTTTGTGAATGTATGAATGAAGTTTTAGTGCACGTGATGCCATGCATCATAGAACCATAATAAAAGAGCCTTAGAGCCAAATATTTGTGGACGTAGCCCAGGAGGGGGTGAACCATAGTAAATCATGTGTTGTGTGAAATGATTATTGTTTATATCTTTGTTGTTAGTGGTTAAATATTAGATGAATGCTTTTATGAAGTAGTTATATCTCTTGATTTACATGCATGCATAAGCAACAACATAATAAATAAGATCGATGAATGACATAATATTTCTTAACAAGTAAATAGAACTCTCAATGCGCACTAACAAATCCCCATTTAATCCTAGACTACAAACACTTGAGTATTGCAGTCACCCATTAAGACTATCTCGGGTGAGATTGAATAGTGCACTCTGTGTACTGCGTTGCCTTCTAGTTTACCAGGAGGGCTGATAGTTTTAGAGGCTTTGTTGGAACCCTAGTAGACTTGAACCTGGGTCAATCATGTTAAAGGAGTAACTCAGAGAAACAAACCAACAATGAACACATGCAATTTCCTTATTTTTGGTATAATTTTATTTTATTCTCTTCTTTTCAAAAGTGAAACCATCCTCATTGGCATTGCATGAAGAAGAAATGCAACATTGAAATTGATTCTGAATTCTTAAAAACTTGTTCCATGTTCATGATCAATAGGTCAAGGTAATATGGCACTTTCCATATTTCAAAATGTTGGTCTCCATTTGAGAAAGACATAGGTTCAATTATGGACTGAAATCACCTAGTTGATGGGTGTCATGAAAACACATCGACAAACTCTTATTTCCCTCCCTTGACAATGGTCACAAACCTAATGCCTATCAATGATGCCAAATACTTGATAGAAACATCGATATTCAACTCATATGTCAAGGGCCCCTAGGGAGGGCTCGTGTCCTGGTTTCTAGGTGTTTTTCATGGTGCTCGATATTGAGAAGGTTCAATAGGTATTAAGGCCATTATGTCCCCCTTGACCCTATTTATGCTTCAATATTTATTTGAGTACTTATTCCAGGATCTTGATCTCGACAAACTTTAATAAGATCATAAGACACTAGTTTTCATTATTTGGTGATGGTCAAGGCCCCATAAACCATCCATGCTCTTATATGGTGTTTTTAGGACATGTTCATTGCGATTGATCTAAATACACTATATTTAGTGCTTGAGGATGTTGTTTCCCTCCCCTAACCAATGAAAATGTCCTTATGATGTTGTTTCCCTACCAAAACTATGACTAGGGTCCCGAGACCCATTCATTATGTGTGAAACATCTTAATGGTCCTCATATTAAATTTATAGGGAAAAGACCTCCTAGCGAGGGATCCTATCACCATGTCCAGGGTTTGTTCACAATGTTTGAGATAAAAAATGTTTAATTAGGGATTGAGGCCCTTTTTTATCCTCTTGATCATGTGGCATGGTCCATACATATTTTTAGTGCAGAAGACTTACCCATGACACATGTATCCCACTCGAAGGCTTATAAAGAACACTTGAAAGTAATCATGTGTTGGTATGAGGACTCCTTCAAGTCTCTTGTGCCTTAGAAGATTCACAAATATCCCAAGGAACTTTTTTTCCTTCCTTGACCATGTTCAAGGCCCTATGACCCATCCTCATTTTGAAAAATCTCCTTTGCATCCATATCCAACCTTGATACCAAACACCCCTTAGAGAGGGTTTGTGTTTTGGTTTTGCACACATTTTTCATGGTGATTGAGATTAATACGCAACATGTAGGGCCTAAGTCCCAATGTTTTGCCTCTGCTAACTAAATTGCCTCTAAAAGGAATTCATTTAGGGCTTGCGCCCCTTGTTTCCCCTCTGACCATGTTTAGACATCGAAGATCATTTTTATTTAAAAAAAAACTACTCATGAATTTTATATTCCACTTGGATGCTAAAGAACCCCAACCATATCATGGAGAATGATTCTTGGTGTGTACCTAAGATAAATTCTCATTCAGGGCATATGTTGTGGTTTAACTGTGGCACAAATGTCCATCTACAAGGTCAAAGATACCATACAAGGGTCTCAATTTTCCATTCAAGGATGTGCTCAAAACTATAGGTGTAGAATATTTGTGGTTAGTAGGCACTGCTCATGGAGATTGATCCCAACAAGCATCATATAGGGAAAAATGCCCATTATTCTCCTCCTGTGACCTTGGATAGACCTTTAGAAACATTCAAGATGCACAACTAACCTAGTGGTGGCACCCATAACACCCTTGGAGGTGATCAATGTTAACCAAGAGAGGTTAGGTACAAACGTTCAAGGTCTCATCCATGGTGCTTGATCCCAAGAAGCAAGGTTTGGGGATAGAAGCTATTGTTTTCCTCCATTGACTATGGTCATAGACCCAACACCCATCCATGTTGATGTATTGGTTATGGTGTATCCAATTTTGATGACGATGATATATGAGTTGTGGTGGATCTAGTTTTTGATGATGATGATGTATTAGTTATGGTGTATACAATTTTGATGATGATGATGTATCAGTATTCTTATCGCACAGTTTGTAGACACAAGAAAGGCTAAGGAGTAGTAGGTCAAACTGGAAAAACAAGAACCTTCCCCACCCAATGTCACCATAATGGGGAGGTTCTTTCTATTTAGGAAGGCTAGGCCCAGGGGAGACGTCCCCGGTAACCTGGGGTTTTGAAAAGGCAAAGGCTAACAACACAAAGACGAAGTTCCCCTTCATAGATTACCGCCAATCAGATAGTCTCGACTAAACAACCAATAATAGAGTATAACCAAAGAAAAGAAGAGCACCTGCTTGAGACAACACAACAAGGAAACTAATACGTGCAATCTTGGTTAATACCTCATATAAATCAATGACTATCTTATATTCAATATGAGAAATTTGAAAGTAAATGTTGATGAAGTCAATGTTTACAAGATAGCAATGGAATTAATATCACTTCATCAATAAATACTTGAAATAAATGACATTCAATATAAAAAATAAATTGTTAACTCAATTAATGCCTTCAACTACCATTCAATTACTCAAAAGTCAAAACTTGTTGCAATAAAGATGAAATATTCAATGATGACATCAACAACTTAGGGTTAGTAAGTTAGTCTAGGCTAGGGTTAGTGTAGTTAGGGTTTCAATTTCAAGAGGTTTGAGAGTGTTTGGATCCCACTCTACTTCAACACTGAAGGTCTTAGATCAATGCCTTAGGGTTAATGGAGTCATAGATGAAGAATGAAAAAGTTGAAGGAGATGAGATTTTAAAGGACTAGAGGGATACGTTTTGGAGTGCTACTAAAGCAGGGCTCCAAAATCATAACCCTAGGGGAGAGAGGCTCACTTCAGTGTTGCTAAAGCAATGCCTTGTGCTCTCTCCTCCTTCCCGGCAAACAACTAGCTCAATGAAAATCAAAGTCAAGACAAGAGGGTTTAAAGAGGGAGAGTGTTGCTAAGGCAAGGCTCTTTCATCAAACCCTAAAAGAAAACGAACCTAGGTGTAGATAACCTAGGCCTAGGACGTCCTCTTCCTATAGAAGTCAAAAGGTATGGCTAGCTTAAGGGAAGAAGAAAAAGGAGTGTAGCTATGGCTAGGCTCTCTTCTTCTTCTTCAATGGCTAAATTTTTTTCTATCAGGGGACATGAGACAACGACCTACTTGTGTGTTTGTCCCCTAGGGTTTTGATTCAACAATATTTATAAATAGATGCAAGAAATTAAACTACAACCATTCAATCAAGAAGTTTTGCAGAAAAATACTTACAAATCATCAAGAAAATAATCATGCAAACCCTAGTTGTAACACCTTCCTTCAAGAAAAACACCATAGAATGCCAAAAATATCTTCCTTCAACAAGTGCGCCTTCCTCAAATCAGCCAATAACCCAAATGGGGTGCAAATTTCATACCTCACCAAGTGGTGAGTGAAGAATCATCATAAAAATGAGAGTGAAAACCCTCAATATATAGTGTATCAATGACCTAATTTACTTTTTTAGGTCATAAAAAGGCCAACAAGGCCATAATACCAAAATAATACTATTTTTACATTAAATGTTCATTTTAAAACCCTAATTGAGAAAAAAGTGAGACGTCACCCCTTCTAAGGGAGATGTTAGCCCCTTTTTTGGGCAAATGTAGCAATAAAGAGAAAAACGTTAGCCCTCTTTGGGCCTCTCCATCATGCCACACGTGCCAACTACCCTGTGAAACTGTCACACACTCAATATGATGTCATGAGCCCATAGGCGACATCTTGGGCTATCCAGGGCAAACGTTTCACTGGAAGTGGGTCAATCCCCCTAGGCCGGGCTCTGCCAAAGTGCCTCTGATGGAACATCCTCTTCTTCTCCGATGCAAAAACCTGATCAACCACCATCCTATCTCTGCCCCCTGATGGGGTCTCAACATCCATCTGGTGGGCTCTTCATCCCCATGGAGGTCCGAATTGATCATATCCCCATGTGTACCAGTCCAATTGGTACCTGTCCGTTGGGCATGGTCCTGCACATCAAAATATACGCCCTCCATGGGCTCATCAATCACAGGGATCATAGCAATGTCAATCACATTTMATCATCAATATTATTAAACATATGCATAAAACCCCTAATATATTAGTCTATAGCTCAAAGACATTACAAAGACCCGCAATACAAGATTGGAGAAAAAGACAAGACGTCCTATTGGGTTAGTGTTCACAAGAAAAGGAAAGTTTCTAGGAAGATTTCATCCAAGCCATGTAAGTGAGTTGATGTGGCTAGGGGATCTCCATACATGTGGGTGTAATGAGGGCCAAGGATGCATAATGTTATCTGTGGGTGCCTCTGTAGAAGGCGAGTTGTACCTGTCATGGATGCATTTTTTTTCAAGCTCGTTCTTTACTTTATTCCTTTCTTGATTTATTCTTTTATTTGCTTTTTTATTCTTCTTTTTCTTTTTATTCAAGAGCTAACCAGGGGACACTGCCTTGGCATGGTGACCAGAGCTGACAGCGTTACCAACAAGTACTTTCACAGAGATGAGAAGGCTGGCTCGTGATGAGACCCCCTTTCCCTTGGCCATGCAACCAAAGGTCACAACCCTGGCGTGGTAACCAGATGGTGGAAGTGTCATACTGTTAGGTACCCATGAACCTAATAGTCTAGCTCGTGATGAAACCCCCTATCCTCTGACTAGGTCTTGTTTGTTATTTTACGGGTCCCTCTTTTTTCTTGGTGATAGGCCTTTTATTGCCTTCTCAGGGATCCCTGGGCGAAACATCTCGAGGTTTCTTTTTTAGGCTTTTGTCGCTGCTTTTACCTTTTGGGCCTTTAGCCCCTTCTTCCCAAGAGATAAGGTGCAATCCTACAAATAGTTCAACCCAATGCCCAAACAAGGGGAATGGGATAAATGAGTGGGAGGTAAAATGAAACAATGGTGCTATGATGGGAGTGGAGGATGGATTTTCAGAAATCCCCCCAGTGGCAAACCAAGACCTATGGGCACAGGCTTGCTAGGTCACCCTGTCGATTTCCCCAAGCATGGTCAAGTGGGATAATGTAAGATCCAAGCAGTTGTTAGAGATAAAAGGAACAAGATGCATATATTTAAAGGATTCAATGACCAAAAGTGACACATACCATGATACCTGGACCAATTACCTCATGGAGCAAGAACCTCTTCTGATACAAGACCAAGCTGAAGGTGATGGATGCTGCTAGTGATGAAAAGACAAAGTTGATGGAAGAAGAAAAGGATGGGCCCTCCAGGGCCATGCCCAGGTCAATACTTCTCTCGGTACTCCATGTCTGGGACCTGTGGGCCTTGAGACATGATCTCCTAGTTATCCCTAAAAATCGGGGATAACATCTGGCTCCAACTCAGGGACATGTGCTCACCGTAGAGCGTATGAGAACCTCAGCATATCTGGCATAAACTACAAACCTGCTCAATCTCGATAGGGGCATCAGTAACAAAAATGGGGCGGTAAAGCCACCCCAACATACATAGACATATATATAAGCTGAAAGAAAACAATCAATAATGCAAATGTGAAAGCAAACTAACATGAAATGCAAATGGTATAATACACGAATACAACATGCCTACTTACATGTACTTACCTTTTGGCTGGAATGTTGGGTGTAGTCAAACAACCAGTGAAGCCAATCCAACAACGTCCCATGATACCTGCCTTTGTGCTTCATCATAAACCAAAATAGTGATAAATCAAGCACAAAAAATCCATGAGTTAGAAAATGCATTGTATCTATGGAAGTTGTAAGGTCTAGCTCATGGAGGCGGGTGGGAGGGAAAAAGTCATGCCAAGTCAACTTTTGAGGAAAACACTCAATCCACTTCAGGAAGGAATCATGAAAAGTCCATGGTTCATAATACTGGCTCAAAAGGTCTGCAACCTGGCTACCTAGGACATCCTCATGCTCTGAATCCTGGGAAGGGATCGACAAAGATCTGGCAGACGACTGGAAAACTCTCAAGGGAAAGTTGAAAAAATGAGATGATAGTCTGAAATCTGTAGTTTTCAACCAACCCTTGTATTCTTGGGTTTTCTTCAAAGAAAACTCAATGCAAAAGATATAACTCCCAACTACACCTTTAATGATACAACAAGGTAAGGTAATGAGAGGTGGCTGGAGAAAAATGTCATGAGAATATCTCTTTAGGAAAACAACGATCTTACTCCTGTCAAAACTTGAGCACAGTGGTGGTTGATAGCCATATTCATAGAATAAATCCAAATGCTCAGAGGAGAAATCATCAAAGTCCTCAAGGTATGACCGAAAATAATAAGGAAAGCATATCATCAAGTCATCCTTGGGTGTTTGAATAAGGTCAGGTTCTTGTTGCCAAATGTCAAAATTATTAGTAACTTCATGTGGTAGATGTAAAGGCAACCTTTGGGGATAACCTTCAATGTCGTGAATGGGATCCCCATCCTATCCAATCACATCCCATTTACGCTTCCCGACATGTATGAACTCATCAATGTTATCAACAAAGTCCTCATTTTTATCAAAACATGAAGGGGTTAGAAAATCCAACACTTCTTTGCTCTCTACATCATAAGATAAAGAATCATTAAAATTTTGGAAGGGGAAATAACTCACCTTGTTTAATCCTTCCTGTGTAGGAGATTCAAGTGTTTGGATAAATTCATCAAGAGGAAGATTTGCCTCTACATCTTCATCTTTGAGATATAGAGGACCAAGCTTGTCCAAGGGTTCTATTTCCTCTTCACTCTCTGAGTCATAGAACAAGGTATCATCAAAGAACTGGAAAGGAAAATGGCTTACCTTATTCTCTTCATCTTGTGCAGGAGGGACATGATCTTGGAGAGCTTCATCAAACTGAGGAGCGGTTACTAGTGCTTCATAATTCACTTTTTTAGTTGTATCTTCACTGCATTCTATTGAATAATGGGAAAAATCATGCTCCTCTTCAAAGGGTTGACAATGTTCTTCATGGATATCCTTTTTCACATTAGAGGGTTCTTGATTTCGAACATGATAAGCATTTCTGAGATCTGCCACAATCTCAGTAGTGAATCCCCCATCTTCCAAGGCTATTGTGAGATTATGAAGGGCATCTTCATACATTTGGCAGCATGGTTTGGTAAGGTCAATGAACCTACTGATGAGGTGTATGAAATATGATATACCCTTGTCTTCGCAAAAACTCTTAAACCGATCTTGCAAGTAGGATGGCAGAGTGAGTATGAACAATTTTATAAGAGCATCCTCTCCTCCCAACTTTATCTCGCTCAAATAGTCCAAAAAATTTACGATGTGATGAGTTGGGAGGCCCAAAAACGTTGGATAGTTGTTTATCCATTTTGTATAAAAGTAATTTGGGTATCCTTGAAAAATTCTGAAATCAATACTTGGATACATTTGTTCCTAGTGTGCCATGATCCCATAACTTGGAAATATCACAGATTTTGAGAGTAAGGTGGCACCCTGAAAAAATTAGTGGAGTCGCGAGATAATTTGCTTGAAACTATCAAAGGATAAGGGAAAACACCCTAGTGGAGTCACCAGGTAAGCTTGTTAGATAAAACTCTAGAGGCAAGGCTTACCGAAAAGATTTGTTGTTTAAAAAGAATTGACTCAGTGTTCCTCGACAACGATGCCAAATGTTATCGCACAGTTTGTAGACATAAGAAAGTCTAAGGAGTAGTAGGTCAAACTGGTGAAACGAGAACCTTCCCCACCCAATGTCACCACAATGGGGAGGTTCTTTTTATTTAGGGAGGCTAGGCCCAGGGGAGACGTCCTCAATAACCTGGGGTTTTGAAAGGGCAAAGGATAACATCACAAAGATGAAATTCCCCTTCACAGATTATCACCAATCATATAGTCCCGACTAAACATCCAATAATAGAGT
This sequence comes from Picea mariana, assembly GCA_032191745.1. NCBI lineage: Eukaryota > Viridiplantae > Streptophyta > Pinopsida > Pinales > Pinaceae > Picea > Picea mariana. The sequence goes on from JASDQU010107776.1 coordinate 96,119, forward strand.
ATAAACGAAGAAAAGAAGAGCACCTGCTTGAGACAACACAACAAGGAAACTAATACATGCAATCTTGGTTAATACCTCATATAAATCAATGACTATCTTATATTCAATATGAGCAATTTGAAAGTAAATGTTGATGAAGTCAATGTTTACAAGATAGCAATGGCATTAATATCACTTCATCAATAAATACTTGAAAGAAACGACATTCAATATAACAAATAACTTCTTAACTCAATTAATGCCTTCAACTACCATTCAATTACTCAAAAGTCAAAACGTTGTTGCAATAAAGATGAAATAGTCAATGATGACGTCAACAACTTAGGGTTAGTAAGTTAGTCTAGTCTAGGGTTAGTGTAGTTAGGGTTTCAATTTCAAGAGGTTTGAGAGTGTTTGGATCCAATTCTACTTCAACTCTAAAGGTCTTAGATTAGTGCCTTAGGGTTAATGGAGTCATAGGTGAAGAACACAAAAGTTGAAGGAGATGAGATTTTAAAGGACTAGAGGGATAAGTTTTGAAGTGCTGCTAAAGTAGGGCTCCAAAATCATAACCCTAGGGGAGAGAGGCTCACTTCGGTGTTGCTAAGCAAGGCCTCGTGCTCTCTTCTCCTTCCTGGCAAACAACTAGCTCAATGAAAAGCAAAGTCAAGACAAGAGGGTTTAGAGAGGGAGAGTGTTGCTAAGGCAAGGCTCTTTCATCAAACTCTAAAAGAAAAAGGCCCTAGGTGTAGATAACCTAGGCCTAGGACGTACTCTTCCTCTTGAAGTCAAAAGGTACGACTAGCTTAAGGGAAGAAGAAAAAGGATTGTAGCTATGGCTAGGCTCTCTTTTTCTTCTTCAATGGCTAAAATATTTTCTATTAGGGGACATGAGACAACGACCTACTTGTGTGTTTGTCCCCTAGGGTTTTGATTCAACATTATTTATAAATAGATGCAAGAAATTAAACTACAACCATTCAATCAAGAAGTTTTGCAGAAAAATACTTACAAATCATCAAGAAAATAATCATGCAAACCCTAGTTGTAACACCTTCCTTCAAGAAAAACACCATAGAATGCCAAAAATATCTTCCTTCAACAAGTGTGCCTTCCTAAAATCAGCCAATAGCCCAAATGGGGCGCAAATTTCAGACCTCACCAAGTGGTGAGTGATGAATCATCATAAAAATGAGAGTGAAAACCCTCAATATATAGTGTATCAATGACCTAATTTACTTTTTTAGGTCATAAAAAGGCCGACAAGGCCATAATACCAAAATAATATTGTTTTTACATTAAATGTTCATTTTAAAACCCTAATTGAGCAAAAAGTGAGACGTCACCCCTTCTAAGGGAGACGTTAGCCCCTTTTTTGGGCAAATGTAGCAATAAAGAGAAAAACGTTAGCCCTCTTTGGGCCTCTCCATCATGCCACACGTACCAACTACCCTGTGAAACATCCACACACTCAATATGATGTCATGAGCCCATAGGTGACGTCCTAGGCCATCCAGGGCAAACGTTTCACTGGAAGTGGGTCAATTCCCCCTAGGTTGGGCTCTGCCAAAGCGCCTCTGATGGAATGTCCTCTTCTTCTCCGGTGAAAAACCTTGATCAACCACCGTCCTATCTATGCCCCCTGATGGGGTCTCAACATCCATATGGTGGGCTCTTCAGCCCCATGGAGGTCTAAACTAATCATCTCCCCATGTGTACCGGTCCAAATGGTACCTATCCATAGGGCATGGCCCTGTAGATCAAAAGCTATGCCCTTCATGGGCTCATCAGTCACAAGGATCATAGCAATGTCAATCACATTTCATCATCAATATTATTAAACATATGCATAAAACCCCTAATATATCAGTCAATAGCTCAAAGAAATTACAAAGACCTGCAATACAAGATTGGAGAAAAATACAAGACGTCCTATTGGGCTAGTGTCCACAAGAAAAGGAAAGTTTTCAGGAAGATTTCATCCAAGACATGTAAGTGGGTGAAATGAGGGCCAAGGATGCATAATGTTATCTGTGGGTGCCTTTGTAGAAGGAGAGTTGTACCTGTCATGGATGCATTTTTTTTCAAGCCCGTTCTTGCCTTTATTCCTTTCTTTCTTTATTCTTTTATTTCTTTTTTCTTCTTCTTTTTCTTTTTATTCAAGAGCTAACCAGAGGACACTTCGTTGGCATGGTGACTAGAGCTAACAACGTTACCCACAAGTACTTTCATAGAGATGAGAAGGCTAGCTCGTGATGAGACCCCCTTTCCCTTGGCCATGCAACCAAAGGTCACTGCTCTGGCGTGGTAACCATATGGTGGCAATGTCATACTGTTAGGTNAAGGGCTAACCAGAGGACACTGCCTTGGCATGGTGACCAGAGCTGACAGTGTTACCCACAAGTACTTTCACAGAGATGAGAAGGCTAGCTCGTGATGAGACCCCCTTTCCCTTGGCCATGCAACCAAAGGTCACTGCTCTGGCGTGGTAACCATATGGTGGCAATGTCATACTGTTAGGTACCCATGAACCTGATAAGCTGGCTCGTGATGAGACCCCCTATCCTCTGACTAGGTCTTGTTTGTTATTTTTCGGGTCCCTCTTGTTTCTTGCTGAGAGACCTTTTATTGCCTTCTCGGGGATCCCTGGGCGAAGCATCTCGAGGTTTCACTTTTAGGCTTTTGTCGTTTACCAG
>JASDQU010107777.1:38395-105646 GCA_032191745.1 Picea mariana
TCTTATCCAATTTTTTAGATATGAAGCTCTTCTTGCTTAGGTAAGGTGAATTACACATACTGAGGGTCCCACTTCTCATGCAAACCTATTTATTTTAAAGATAGAACTCTAAAGTGGATAGTTGAAGGTTCTTAAGAAAATCGTCCGAGAGATATAAAGGTCATAACCTAGCCTTGATTTGATAATGATTACTTCAGAATGAGACCCAAGGGTTTTTGTTCAGTTCTAAGTGTGCCACTCTATGTTTTTCAACTCTCTTTACCTGGCATAGCCCTGCTGCCAGTAGGCCTGTTCAGTACCTCGACGGGTTTACCTTAGTACCATACAAGCATGGCCCTGCTGCCAGCAGGCTTGTTCAGTACCCCAACAGGTTTACTTGTACTTCCTGAAACTTCCTTTTTATTATATTACTCAAATGATTTAGAATTATGTATACTGCTCATTGACAATTTTAGAGTATAAGGAAGGCAGGTGGTATGAGAGTGTTTTAGAGTTATTAGGCACATAATTAATTGTTTACAATTATCCCAAGGGTGACATCATCCACATTCAACTTAAATCTCAGTTATTCAATGTATAATGGAACATCTTGGATAATTACTAAGAGGTCCGTCTAGTTAATCCTATTAGGGTTCTCATGAAAGTTCATTGAGGTTTTGCAAGGGCAGTCCACCACATGAGATTTTCATCAATACCTCAAAGAGAAGCTTGTAAAGATAAACTTAGATAATAACTTGTTGAATCAACTAGTTTAGTATTATACATAATGGTGTCACCACTTTTCAATGGATATTTCAATTAGCAGTCACTTTTTCAAAATGATGAGGTAATAAGAAAGGTGCAACCATTATCATATCGAGCTAAATGTGGAAATATCTTCTTAAAGGAAAGCAAGGATGATTCATTCAAGGTTGAGTGTAGAAATGTAGGAGGAAGATGTACTTGAGAGTAAAAACAATTCAACACATGACTTGAATGATCCTTGATAGAAAGAACATAAAGATATTAGCCCATACCTCTAATTATCTAAAGTGAAAATGATGCTAAGCACATGACAAATATCATATCACCTTGGCATCAATACCAGATTGGTAACTGGTATCAAAACATGTTTCTGCAGTACCGTAATAGATACTACTGGAATAGGACAGTAACGAAATAGGGCAGTACTGGAACAGAGAAGAGGAAAGAAACAGAGTGAAGAGTGACATGATGAATGATTTTCATCCGAGGAGATGTATACGAGGGATTGCATAAATTCATGGTAGGGAGTGTCAAATAATTGATATTAATCATATGTTTACTGCATAATTAGTCTAATTCCTTAGTGAAATGAAAACAAATTGTTGAGTTTATATGTCCTATTGCTTGAAGAATTTAAATCGAGCAGAAAAAATTGAATACATGATTAGAGCTACCATCACCTTATTACCAGTACCAGATCACCTAAGTACCAGATGAGCGCAGACCTAGTGCTTTTGAAAATTTTGTAGGTTGCACCTTTGTAGAAGTTGCTAGTGTTTTCTGCAAACTAGAATTTGTAAACTTCTCCTTGTGGTTGGCATACTCTTAGTATCAACATGTAGAAGATGCTATCAATCATTGTTGTTGTAGGAAGAAACATATGAATGCTGGACAATCACTGTTGTTGTTGCCACTTCCATTTTATTAGAAAATAAACCTAACTACCACTGTCTCAGCAACCACTCCCCCATGCTTGAGGTTTGGCATGTCCTCATGCCAAAGAAAGAAGGTAGTGATGAAGATAACCAATAAATCAGTTGTTTTCCACCTCTCTTACAAATAGATCCATTAATGACTCCCATTATGTCTCCCTGCTTAGGCTCGAAGTCAATGGATGTTCTTCATAGGTTCACTCTTTCGTGACTTTTAAGAGATGAAAAGCATGTCCATCTGTAATTACTTCGACACTATTAACCCATTTGGATTTAGAGAGTAAGCCCACTGTCATGTATGATATCCAGCTTTCCCACAATCTACACTTAACTGACCAATCATCAAGGATACATCACCAAATATAGTCTGATGGATTCCCTATGAAGTTGCCAATTATTAACACCCTATATTCTTCATGAGAGTAGACACATTTAAGAATGCTAAGCCTTTGTATTAAAGACAAATCTTGAGATGAATTAAACCCTATCCAAGGTAGGAAAGGAATGAAGAACAAGCACAAGAGCAACATAGAATTCATACCAGTCATTGTCTCTCTAATCTCCAATTTATTTATTTATTATTATTATTTTTAATCATATGAAGAATAACTTTGTGCAACAGGTCCAAATAGGAGACCACATAGTAGTTCCTGGATGAATTGCAGTACTATTGTATATGCCAAAGCATGCAACAGTAGTCATACTATTACCATAGGTAGTCATATCATTACTGGCTTCGATTTTACACTTCTCAGCAGCCACAAAACATTCCACTGATTAATAATTTCATTTTCTCCACTAGGAAATGTTACTTGACTGCTTCACTAAGATACCATAGAACCAAATCTAGGGCCCTCAGAATCTCAAGAACAGGCAGAAGACTAAATGCATTCAAAAATTTTCCTTGTTTCTAGTTTTAAATCCTTGAGGGCTCCCTATCAATAAAATGATTGTTTAAATAGTCATGGAGTGACTCTCATCTTGCATATAACCAGTGCTACAAATAATTGGGCTTGAGAGTGGGAAGTTAATATAATTGATGACTTCAATACATGAAACCATCTTATCAAAATCAGTACCGAGAATGTCCATAGCAAATCCATCTTCCATTTTCATCATGATTTCCACATAATTCAAGATATCCAGCCTCAGATTTTTCCAAAATGAGTTGATGCTTTGACCTTTGAAGGCTTGGCTTGTAGGAAAGATTGAATACATTGAGAATCCTACTAATTGAAAGCACACAAATTCATCCTCAAAAGATATTCTTCAAATGATTAATCTAGATCATCAATTGTCAAGTTATAAGTATGCATTGGGGAAGACTGGCTTGTATAACAGATGTGGCAATTTGTCGTTGGAAGAGAGCTCATTTGCATGCGAATGATATTTCAAATTGTGTGTTCTTCTCGAAAGTTGTAATATTCAAGTCAGATGCATTTTTAGAAATCAAATATACATGCATGCACCTTCAGATTTCTCCAAAGATTTAGCTGTTGTCACATTTGAAAACCCAACAGAGTCATCAAGTTCTCCTAAATGAGCATGCACAAGTTCTTTTGTTGATGATGGAATTGAAATTTGTGGAGATGTAAAACCATAGAATGCAACAACACTATCAAATTCTGGAAACAATACATTACTTGCAATAGATAAAGAACCACCCTTGCAAAAAAAAAAAAACTATTACTCCAACCATTTTCGTTCAGCCACTTCATGGATGTCGTAGTATATTTTAAAACTTGCCAATAAAGACCATCCATTAAAGAGGTAGAGGTTGTTGCATCGACAATAATGATAATCAAACCCATATGTAAAAATGCCACATTTTGTTGCAATTTCTCTTGTTGTGTTAATATTGTCACCAGAAACCATTCTTACTGTAATACCTGCCATTCTACAGACTTCAACAACTTCTTTGACACCAAGATGCACACGATCCTTGATGCCAACAATGAGAATACATGTATAATCATTTATGTGGATGGTTTCATTCTCTGAATCAAAATTATCTTCAAAGTCTATAAAAGCAAGACAAAGAGTTCGAAAAGAAAATGCCCAAAGTAAACAAAATTTAAACCCACAATGACACCAAACTAATGAAATAGTTTATGGAACATCACTATGGTTTCTTTTACATTCTAACCAATGCCCCTAATCAATTGGTTTGATGTAGTGTTGGGAATATAGCCTCATATAAATGGCAGAGTGTGGTCCAAGTAGCTGGAAATGTCACAATTGAGGATATGGATATGTTTGATAAGTACTTGGTGTTGGTTCTTCATAAGGGAGGAATTCCAGTAATTTGTCCATTGCCTACGCCTCTACAAATTGACTTGAATGATAGAATGCAGCTTGAATACCTTACTCCATGGTTCCTACCAATGTTAGCTAACATGTGCACTGTTGTTCCTAGATCGAATCATGATTTCAAGTCTTCTATTTTCCATCCAGTGATCTCAAAGAGATTCAACAGCAAATCCATGAATGATATTTATAAGATCGCTACAAATACATGTTGTTGATCCTCAACATGCTTTCATCAATTGATCAAACCAAATGCAATAAGTGAATAATAATAGAAATCATTCAAAAGCAAACATTGAATGAAATTTCAACTTAAATTCTCCCACAATAACAACAAGGGTCATAACTTCCCCTGCACTCACATATCTTCTTGGAGCTCACTATCAAGACCTTCTTCTCAAAATTCAGCATCCAATGATCGGGGTTCTAGAAATAGTGTATGGGATGTTGTGCAAGTGTTGTTACCATGTCTCAAGATGATATCCAAAATCACATAGGCACACAGAAAGGCATTTACTGAATAGTTTCAACATTTGAGAAACAACAATCTTGGCAACTCTATTTCCAATTCATGGTTGATGACAATATTACAAAAAATTGGATTTATGAGGTTGCAAGTGGGATCCCAAAATGTATGTATTGCTGTTGCAAATCAACAGACTGTAACTGCACTATATGATGTTCCAAAAGTATGTCAAATTCTCTACGGTTTTCATTATTATTTACAAAATGGTCAGGACACTTGATCCCATATATGCATACTGAACAATTTAACAAAAGGGGCACATGTGGGGTTATAAGCTGGTATTGGTGGGATTACGAAAAGAAGAGGCACGGACAAGTGGTAGAATAACAAGCTTGAAATGTTGTCTTTATGATAAAGTTCCTTCATTTTCAATAAATCAGAAGGATTATAAAAATGCTTACCTCAAGTCACCCTTGGATTTGATACTTACATATCTAAATTATGAGTTATTTTTGCAGGAACTTGATCTTTGAAGACCATCCAGAAAATCTGAGTGTGCATGACCGGATTTGAAGAATGCATCTGGGCTGCTAGGACACTATTGATATATTGCTTGTATGCAGTCCTGGTACCAAAACAAATCATGCAGCTACCTTTGAGATGTTTGTTAGCAAGCAACCTTCTATAAGAACAAATATTGGGCATGGGAATAGTGGCCTCCTTCTTTCCAACAAGCTTCCTTGTCAACTGTCTTATTTAGAAAACATAAAAGAACTACTGAACTGTATTTTAAACTAAACCACTAACTATATGAAGCTATTTATTCATTGTGCTACCCTACCTGAGAAAAGAGAAAGCCTTTTTTCAAGTATAGTAAAATTTCCAGTGAAGCCATGTGCGTAACAAGGTTAGAAATATATCCATTCTCGGGTTTAAAAGATAAATTTTAATGCATACCGGAGTATGAAGGACCAACTACTTTAAAGATGAGATCAAACAATAATGAAAATTAATAGAGTAGTGTGAACTGACAACTAATTGGAACCATCTTTCAATAGGTTCAATATATTCTTTCTTCCCTTCTTTGTTTAGGTCACACAACATGTCCTCCTTTTCCATTCCACGCAGAGCATTTTCTTCAAGATGATTGGCCTCTAAGGTACATACAAGATCTGTTGAGAGGCGTGATAAGAACTCCTCAATATCAGGTTCTAATGGTTGCTCTCCATTGCATTCTATCCATGATTCTTGAGTCTCCTCAACAAATTGACAATAGGAATCTGAAGGGAATTCTAAATCTTCTTGTGGAGAGACAACTAAATTCTTGTCTACTATCAAGATATGCTCTCCCCGAGAGGCAGATATTCTAGCTGCTTCTAGAATGCAAGAAAGTTCTTGGAGGAAAATTCTTCAAGCTCTTGATCATCCTTGAATTACTCTAGCTGGTTGATGATCCCTGTCTCGCAACACAGATTAGTACTCAGGGGGTTCTTACAGCACCCCAAACATGATTTATCATTAAAGATCTAAATTTTAAAACTATTTGTAGAAACAAAACACACCAAACTTGAACTCCTTGTGTTACTGGGACCCTATTGTCACCAGGTTATTTGTTCACACAAGTTAGCTTATCATAAATAAAACTAAATTTGCATAAAAGAAGGAAAAACACACTTGCATCAAAAGAAGAGAGGACAACCTAACTTTGGAGCAACCCCACCAAAGTTGATGCGTGGGCTCTTCCCACACATCTTACTATCTTCTTTCCACCCTTAGGTGATCCATAAAAACCAATCCAAAACCATTAAAGCAATCTGATTCAATACTACCTATTACCGTTTACAACTCCCCGACAATGACGCAAAAATGTTGGCATACAAATATGTTCAATATATATCTTACACTCCTTTAAATGTCAATCTGAGATTCGTCATCAATAGAGTTGATGAACTATATGTGCCGATAACAGATAGGTTCCTATGTCTGATGAGTATAGCATAAAGAAGAAACAATCAATACCAATACTCTGTTTTACAACTTTTTAATCTATCTTCCTCACACAACTTAAAGATCAGAAAAAAAAACTCATAAACATAACCCAACAAGCATGTGATCTAAATGTTTTTGCTTAGGTAATGAATCTTTCCATTCAAAGGCTCATGAAGTAAAAGAGATGGACTTTGCATCTGTCCCCTTGTAGCAACTAAACTAATCAACAATTAACACTTTGTTTTAGGATATCCAAATGCTTCGTACAACTTCAAACTTAGCAAAGAAAACTGATAATAAAACTTCTCAAGAAAACCAATCAATCAAAGAATTCTATCTTAAGGAACAAGTCTATTCATTCCAGGCTCATGAATTAAAGAGATGAATTTGAGAAGCTTGTCTCCTGTAGCAATCAAAACAGTAAACTGTAATCAATTTTCTGCACATAGTATTCAAAAGGAAATCACTCATAACTTAATCAATTCTAGAAGAAACTAGTTGTCCCTGCACAGGAAACACTAGGGGTATTAAGATTCTTTATTTAATGGTCCATGTAGGGTGAATGATGGGATCTTAACTGTTCTTGTACTTGCAAAATGGAAACAATGGTTAAGCACACAACTTAGCAAATGATTGTTCACACACACTTAGAATAATAAATGCTTACTCATGAACATCTACATAATTATCACAAATCTATATTGCACATTATCAAATGTATGACTAAAATGCAACATAAATGAATTAAACTATGAAACTGTTTCACTCACACACAAATAGAATTGTATTCACAAAATAATTACAAAGGATCTTACCTTGGTTGGATCGGTGGGCCCTTGTCGTGCCAACAAGGAAGCTCAAAGAAACTTACAGAACAATAAACTTTACAAAACACATGGAATTGATGAATTTAACTTCATATTAATTCTTCAGCAAGTATGTTTACAAAGATAACATGTTGAAAAATCCAATCTGCAACATAACAATTCCTCTCCCTTTTGGCTTAGCCATCACTCAATTTATATGATTTTTACATTACAAATTTGGATCTAGACAATCCAATCCAAATCAAAACAATTTTCCATCAATAGAGGTCGAGTACAACCACTATCTAATCAAGGAAATGTTGTTCCTACGAATCTGGACACGATTTTAGAAATTCTGGAAAATTGACAAAGATTGAGGATGGATTGTTCCCCCTGAGCTGGAGGTCCACACGTGTGATATCTGAAGATTCTGGCCCATGAGTCCGAATGAAAACATGGCTTGGGACAAAACCCCTGTCCCCAAATTTTTAGATCGATCATCATCGGCCCAGAAATCGAGGTGAAAATCAAGTACCAGAATGCTGGTACCAAAATCCTGTAGGTAGTTGTTTAGTACTAGAATACACACAAGCTGGTACCGGAATAGGATGGTATCAGATTGCACGATGACTTGTAGTACCAGAATGATGAGATACCGGAATATGATTATCATGAGTCAAACTATTAGGATTATACAAGATACAACACTTTAATCAAATTAATTCAAGAAAGTTAAACAAAACATGCTTTAAATCATCAATTACCTCTTGTGAACATGAACTAGGTCATTAGGTATGTGTTTGGGAGTAAACATCAAGTATAGGATTATAACATAGGAAAAAAAGGCTTGGATAGAGGGTAAGATAGGGCATTATACATGTCAAAATAGAGACTCAACAAATGCCTCTACTTGAGGAAGATGCATCGCTTGTTGGTAGTCACTGAAGGATTTTCCCGAAACTATCCATCATCTCGTTGCTCTGTTGCATGAGGGATTCCTTAAGAATCATTTTGAAAGGATCTCTTGTCTCATCATATTTATTTTCTCCTACCGTGATTTGTCGCTTGGGCATGCGAGAGATTTTTTCCTCAAGAGAAACAAGATCGATACCCAATTCTTTGTACCGTGACCTCGTTGGGGACATCCATTAAGACAACAAGGAGAAGACCACTCTAATACCACTAATATGGATTTTATGAGTAGAAAAAAATGAATATATATTATTAAAATATGATTAAACCAAAATAACATAGATATGGTAAAATTGGTTTTCTATTCAATAAGGAAATAAGCTGAAACTGTAAAATGCAGCGGAAAACAAACTTGCTGGAATGATGGTGGCTTATCTTTGAGAAGAGATGTGACGAATGTGCTCATTCGAAAGAAGATTATTACAATGAGGCTCTAAAGTAATTTTTTCAATAAACGATTGTAAAAAACCCTATACATCCAAAAACCTAACCCTAGGAGATGAAGCGCCAAATGTCATGTGGGCCCAGTTTGGGTAAGTTAGTACATCAACTTCTTGGGGTCGTAACTTTTGCATACGATCTTTGTTTTAGGTGCACGATAGCCCAATGGAAAGGTATAGTCGAGGAGATTCATTTTTAGGGCTCAATCAAAGCCTTTAAATGTTATTGTGAAGCTCTATCCTGAAAATCCTTCATTTAGGCCCTCAAAATGGCCCATAAGTTAAAAACTGCTAAAAATAGTAAATTGCCAAAATTGCGAGAAAATGGTTTTGAGCGAGTTGGAAAAGGTGGGTGGCCACCAATATCCACCTCGATCAGTACTTGATTGGAAACCATGTTTATTTTATCCCAAGCATGGGTATTCTCTCCTCGGATAGACTATCATTATTTTGAAAATGACACACTCACAAACACTCATCTTGCGCTCACTTGACTCCATGCCTTCCCACTGTATAAATATGTTGTAATGTATTTCAGCCATAAATTTCTCTTCAGACCTCACGGATTAGGGGGCATCTGTTATAGTCCAAAAATGTCACATCTATGCATCCAAGACATTGGCCCATCCATTTTCATCCTTTTCCAATCATATTATTGAGGTTTCCTTCAAAAAACAACTTTTTGGATAATGTACATGTCCTCATGCACTATAATCCCACGTACATATGCATGCTAAATGATAATCTTCCCCCATAGATACGTGTGTTTCATGCTAGTCAATATGCATTTACTCCCCAAAAATGTAAAAAATATAAAATTGTATGTATTTTGGTGGAGTTTATGGGATATGAAGGGTTTCCTAACCATTTTACCCCTTGTATCCCTTCCCCAAACCAAATAACCATATTTTTCCCATAGAAAAAGGATTCTAGGAGGTTTATTTGGAAATGTGAACAAGAGGATAAGAAAACTCTGCCAAAATCCTCCCTCTCTCATTTCCCAAGTTTTGCATCTTGCTACGAGTTTTATCCTCAAATTTCCCTTCCATCCATTCTCCTTATTCAAACCTTCCCTCTTTCCACATTGGCATGTTGGTTATGATAATTCTATGTGGGATTGGTGCACTTGGAGTCATGACAGAGTAGCCCAGAATTGGTTTGTAGAGTGGTGTCAACAAGAAAAGGTTGTAACCTTTCATCTTGTTTATTAATAAAAGAGATTGTCTTTGTCCCAAAACTTTATGTTCATATGTTCTTATCTATTTGATCATTTACATCTATATTTATACTTTCAAGTTATTACTAGATATTATATATGCTATTGTGTTGTGTTCTTGGTCTATTGCAGGTTATCTTTGGGAGAAGATATGTGATATAAGAGGCAATAGCAAGTGGAAGAGGTCTACATCAACCAAAAGGATTTAAGGTTCTCTTCTTAAACTTCTCTTCCCTCTCTCTTATCATTTAGTCTGTACTGTTTTGGGGTACATTAGATATAAGTCATTCTTTTAAGGGGTTATCGCTTTGTCTATTCCTTAGACCCAGTTTAGGGGGAATTTTCCCCGTATCAGTGTCTCAACCAACTATTAACATATACCATGCATCAATTTGTACCACAACCTATACCGTAACAAGTGCATCAACCATGCACCAAACCTATACCATACCAAGTATCAATTTTGTACCATACCATGTGCCAACCATGCACATCAACCATGTACATTAACACCATACCATGTACCAATCATATACCATATCATGCCATACACCATATACCAATAAATTGATAAATTCACCAACAATTTATCTCAACAGGTAGACCTCAACTGACATGTACAATACATCCAATATGTACCATAAGACATATACCAAAAACTCACCAAGACATGCCTCAAGAATGCTCCACAAAATCACCAAGATGAAACTTCAAACTAACCATATAAACATACCTCAGATCCTGTAGCTAACCTAGTGTATGTGATCACAAACCTACATACCTTCCCCAACTTCAACAACAAAAGAATAACATCTTCATAAAACTTTACCTTAGTCTCACGAGACTAGTTTTTGGATTAGTCAACAACACTAAATTTCAACAATCATAACTCTGTGCCTGTAACTAATAAAGGTCATAAAATCATACAAAATATTATTCAATTTCTTCTATGCAATTCCTCCATGTTTCATTGTTTGGAACATCCCAGAAATGGAGTTATATAAAAAATGGTAGACCTTGTTGAATTATGTCCTACTCTAGAGAGAAAACTTGTATAGAATGTCACGTGCGGAATATTTCATATATGGATTAGAAAATTGCAAACAAAATAATACAACCTCTATTGTATCGAATTCATTTTTTCTCACTAAATTTGGATCATCTATGAGGAATTTATGATTTTTTTACCTAGAACACCTGTTTAAAACTAGTTTCAGAACTAGTCAAAATCCCTATCTTCCATATAGTGTATCTCCCAAAATACAATGACCCAAAAGATGAAATTTCTACCATAGGTATCTTGATATGTTTTTTCATAAGCCTCCTACTTTTACTATCTGAATCATTCTATTAAAAACTTTATTGTGAAAATGGCAATATGACCTGGATATAACATACCTTAGAACACATCATTAAAAGACTTCATCCTCCCTTGCATTTCCGGCCTTCTTTAGTCCACCTTCCCTCTGAAATTTGTCTTAGATCTCCTTGGTTACCTGAGTCACTTATATATATTCAATATACTCAATAGGTGCTAATGGGAGTCTCTTGATCTCTTATTTATACTTCCCAAGTTCCTTCCTTAAGGGGTTATCTTATAAATGTTTTACCCATCTTCCTTGTCTTAGGGCGAACCCAAATTCTTGTTGCAATCACTTTACCCATAATTAGTCAACTCATAATTTATTATTGCAACTAATTTTTTTTTAATTACTTTCTTTTTTTCTTCCTTTAGGGGCTAACTTGTAACTGTTTTACCCATCTTCCTTGTTTTAGGGATAACCCACATTCTTGTTGCAACTAATTTACCCATAATTAGTCAACTCATAATTTCTTGGTGTAACTAATTAATTTTTAATTATTTTATTATTTCAACAAATTTACCCATGATTAAATCCTAGTTGCAACCACTTTGACTAGTAAACTTCTTGATGAATTTCTAGGAGATTCTAGAATAATTGACTTCTTTGTTGACCTTGTAGGGGCTTCTAGAATATTCTTGAGGGTCCTCCAACTTCACAAATCCATATCTCTTCAAATATGAGGAACTATGTGATGTACCACATGTCACTGGAAATGGCACAACATGTACTATCCATATATGATAGTATTAGCTATAATTACACTTTCCTTCATGTTGTTATTCCTCAATCAACTTCAGGTCCCATAACCAGACCTCTAGGGATACATGTAGACTCTATGAAATGCACCCAACTAACTCATCATTAATATTGATCATACAACTGTCCAACATCTTTGGACCTCTCCAAGGGTTCACATCAATCTCTAGGGGTTGAAATCAATGAAAATAAACTATCCAAACCAATTGTCCATCTATCTAAACCAACTATCCAACAATCACCCCCTTTGACATTGATGGAAACACCAACATTGATGGCAACACTTAGTCATGTAAATACTCATTATCATGGTCCCTTCGATAATCGCTCCTCATCAATGTTTCTATCTCTCCCCCTTTGACATCAATGACAGATGGTATCTCTCCTTGTGGATACCCCCCTGTTTGAATTGTCCTTGGGGCTTCTTTCCCTATCTAAGTTTTCCTTGGGTATGTTCCCCCTATCTTCATTCTTCCTTTCCTCCATACCTTGATCTTGTCTCTCACCCTTTGACAAATTATTAACTCCCCCTATCAATATGACACTATACCCGTTCTAACCAATCATGGTAAAAATAATAGTTTCCCCTATGGGTATGTCTCCTTGTCTGTATGCTACTGATATTACTTTATGGATCTCTCTCTCTGATGACTTATCTGGATGTTGTTGTGTATATAATTGTAGGTTTTTATATATATTCTTCCTTTTGGAGTTACTTTCCATTGGTGCTTCCTCATGCAATCAACTAACATACATAAAAAGAATTCAAACACTGATTTCTTCATTTACTAGTCATGTTAACTTGATCGTATTTTTCATCAATGTCCTTCTGATGATGTATCTTCTACTGATAGGTTCTTTTTCCTTGTGTTGTTTTTCCTTTAACTTCTTTCCCTTCTCTGACCAACTGATTCCAATTATTCCAATTGTAGATACACTATTATGCATCTCATGAATCCATCTCTATCCATAACTCTTGTTAAGGACCAAATATCAATATAGCATAGAAAAACCTCAGAATAAGTACTCAACGCCTTGAAAAAGAGATAATTTCAAATAATAATCCTCTTCGATGGGGAAACCTCCTTTTACCTGACATAAATTTTCAATTACAAGATGATTTCAAATGAAAATGTCTCCTTGGTATATATAGGAGACTAGGAGGTATAATTACAACTAATGGAATAAAGACGACATAAATAAAATAACATTACTAATGTAATATGCCCCAATTAAGGGGTAGTTATCCAATATTAGGGATTAACATGACCCTCCCCTTGAGACAATTGTTGTCCGCAATGCTTGAGTAACTATGGATGCTTCTGTATAAAAGACTCATCTTCCCAAGTGGAATCTTCAGCCGGTAATTTCCTCCATTTAATGAGATACTCTAAAATGGATCTATTCCTCAGCTGACAAATTCTTGTGTCAGTGATGGATTCAGTATCCAATGTGATTTTTCCTTCCTCGTCAAGTTCTGGAAATATAGTTTGAACTGGGATCTTGTCGCCTATAACCTTCTTTAATCATGGAACATGGAAAGCTGGGTGTACTTGTGAAGATGCAGGTAACTCCAACTTGTATGCCATAGTACCAATGTTTTGAAAAGTCTTATAAGGCCCATAGTACTTTGGTGATAATTTATTATCCTTCTTGGCTTGCTTGAGGGACATCTGTTTGTATGGTTGTAGTTTTAAAAACACCCAATCCCCTACTTCAAAACTTGTTTCACTACGATGTTGATCTGCTTGTTGTTTCATGTGATTTTGTGCCATGGTCGAGCTATCATTTAAGATTTGGAGAACTTGTTGTTGATGCTCGATGTGATCTTCCACTTCTTGAACCTTATATTTTTATTTTAGAGAAGAAGTGATGGAAGGAGGGTGGTATCCATAGAGTGCCATAAATGGTGTCATTTTTGTTGCAGTATGAAAGGAAGTGTTATACCACCATTATGACAAGGGTAACCATTTGAACCATTGTGTTTGTTTATCAGAGACAAAGCAACGAAGGTATCCTTCCAGAAATTTGTTCACTATCTCGTTTTGTCCATCAGATTGAGGATGATAGGATGAGCTATGAGCCAATTGAGTACCCAAACATGAAAATAATTCTGTCCAAAAATTTCCAGTGAAGATGGGATCTCGGTCACTTACAATAATCTTTGGGCTGCCATGTATCTGTTGAACTGTATCCATGAATGTGGTGGCAAATGTACTAGATTTGAAGGGATGAGAGAGTGCACAAACGTGTGCATACTTGCTTAGTCTATCAACAATCACCATGATGACACTCTTTCCTTCAGACTTTGGTAACCCTGTGATGAAATCCATGGAAACTTCCTCCCAGTGATGACTTGGGATGGTTAATGGTTGTAAAAGACCCGAGGTATTAACCGTTTCCACCTTATTTTGTTGGAAAACCAAACATTCTTCCACAAACCTTTGAACATCACTTTTAAGGCCATCCGAAAAAAAATCCTTCTTGACTCTATGGTAGATTTTCAAAAATATCGAGTGCCCTCCTACTGGAGAGGTGTGCAATTCCAATAGTACCTTTTGTTTGAGTTGGGAGTTCTTACATATATATAAGTGATATTTGTACCATAGTGAATCATTTTTCCATGTAAATGTATCTGATGCACTGGAATCTTGCTGCAACCTTTGAATGAGAGTCCACACTTTTTCTTCATTCTTCCATTTGTCCCTTGCTTCTATTATCCAATCGGGTTGGATGATCGAGATAGCACAAAGAAAGGCCTCAACATATTCATCCTTTCTTGAGAGTGCATCTACCACAACATTTTTCTTCCCCTTTTTATAGACCATTTAAAAATCATAACCCAATATCTTGGTTACCCATTTTTGTTGTACTTCTGAAGATAGTCTTTATTCCAAGAAGTATTTAAGACTATCATGATCTGTTTTGACCTTGAAGTTCCTATGTATTATGTAAGGACTCCATTTCTTCAATGCATGTAGTATTTCCATAATTTCCTTCTCATAAATGAGTTTGTGTAATTCCTTTCCCTTGAGTGGTCGACTTTCAAAATCCAAGGGCCTTCCTTATTGCATTAGGAAAACACCAATTCCATTTCCCGAGGCATCACATTCCACAATAAAGTTTTTTGTGAAGTTTGGAGTGGTCAAGATAGGATCTTTGTACATCACCTCTTTAAGTTGTTCGAAAGCTTTAGTTGCTTCTAGAGTCCATGAAAATTCATCCTTCTTAGTTAGTGTCATTAAAGGTGCTGCTATTCTTCCATAGTGCCGATCAAACTTGCAGTACTAACCTGTCAAACCGAAAAATCCTCTAAGATTATTCAATGTTTTGGGAATCAGCCGGTCGATCATGGCCTTAATCTTATTAGGGTCTACCTTGACACCTTGATGAGATACAATATGACCCAAATACTCTACCCCCTTCACTCCAAAGAAACATTTGGATGGTTTGGCATATAGTTGTTGCTCCTTTAGTAGCTATATCACCTTGTCAACATGTCACACATGATGCTCCCAAGACTTGCTATAGATTAGTATATCATCAAAAAATACTAACACAAATTTTTGAAAGAAGGGATTGAAAATGGAATTCATAAAACCTTGGAATGTGGAAGGTGCATTTGTAAGGCCAAAAGGAATGACCAACAATTCATAATGCCCTTCATGAGTTTGGAATGTTGATTTCGGGATATTTTCTTCCTTCATTCTAATCTGATGATACCTTGAATGAAGATCCAATTTTGTGAAATAGATTGCTCCATGTAGTTCATCTAACAATTCATCAATGATGGGAATGGGAATCTTATCCTTAATAATGATCTTGTTGATCTCTCTATAATTTGGACACATACTCCATGAGCTATGTTTCTTGAATACCATTACCACTGGTATAGAGTAAGAACTTTCTCTAGGTCTAATAATGCCAACCTCCAACATTTCTTCAACCATGTGCTCAATTTCACTCTTCTAGGCATAAGGGTATCTGTATGGCCTGACGTTAGGAGGAACACTCCCAAGAATTAGGTGAATTTCATGATCATGATTTCGAGTGGGTGGAAGACCTTTGGGAATATCTTCAAATACTTTGGAATGCTTATCAATGATCCCTTAGAGATCTTGAGGAATAGATGGCTTAGATGTTTGAACATCTAGTGAGAATATTTGTGCAATAACACCTTGATGCCCCTTTTTCAATAATTTTGTCATGCCATTAGAGCTTATCACCTTATCGGGTTTCCCTATGATACCTACTAACTCAATTTCTTTTCCTTCCAATGGAAATTTCATGAAAAGTTATTGAAAATTAAAATCCATTGTTCCTAATGATTGTAACCATTGGATTCCTAGTACAACATCCATACCACCCATGGGTATAGAAATAATTGGATTATTCATTACATATTCCCCCATAGTAAGATTGATCTTATTGCATTTTCTTGAGCAATTGATAGTTCCTCCATATGCAATCATTACTTGAAACTCTGGTGCTGGATATACAAAGCAATTGAGAGCTTTGGCTAATTTATAGTGAATGAAATTATGAGTACTGCCAGAATCAATTAGGACTATTACCTTTTTCTTTTTTATGTATCCTTAGATCTTGAGGGTTTAAGGAGTGTTAATTCCAACCAATGCATTACATGATATCATGGGATTCAACTCTTCAGATGAAATTGCTTCTACATTTTCATCTTGAGATGGTTCTTGTTCTTCACAATCTATGGAGAGTAATTTCTTCTCACCACACTTATGTCCCTTACTGTACTTGCTGTCACAATTAAAGCATAAACCTTTTGCTTTTCCTTCCTCCAATTATTGAGGTGTCAACCTTGTAGGTTGAGGTGTTTTATAAGAAGGAGCATTGTTCTCTCTATAGATGTTAGGATTGTTCCTTCTAGTAGCCATAGCTATATTTTTACTTTCAACATTTCTTGCCACCTTAAATGCATTCTCCAATGATTTGGGTTCCCAAAGGAAAACCTCATGTTGAATGTTATCTTTTAAAGTTCCTATGAATACATCAATCAAGTGCTAATCTAGAATATCTGTTACCTTTATATTCAATGTTTGGAAGTTCTCAATGTGCTCGGTAACTGAACCCTTTTTCTTGAGATTTATCAATTGGCTAAAGAAGGTATTGCTGCTTGTATCTTCATAATGTGCTATCATTTCTTCCATGAAAATTGTCCAAGTGACGAGTGATTTGCGAGAACAAAGCCATCAATACCATACAAATTCATTAGGTTCTAAATATAAAGAAGCAATTCGTACCTTTTGTGTATGTGGCACATTATGTAGATCAAAGAATTACTCCATCTGAAGTATCCATGTGATTGGGTCCTTGCCATCAAACTTCCTCATATTGATCTTAGGAGGGTGGTTGGTCTTCAACCCAAAGTTGGAGTTTCTCCATTCTTGATTCACCTTCCTTGTGTCCTCATTATGAATTTCATGGGATTCATTTTCACTTTCAGGTGTCTTCTCTGTTACGAAATTTTTCAATACTTCCATGATCTCCTCTTTTAAACCATCCATCTTTGCCTCCAACTTAGCTTCCATCTCTTGTAGTTCATCTTTTGTTACTATCTTATTTTGTAAATCATTTATGTCCCTGCGCATTTCTTCACCTTCATCAAGAGTCCAAGCAGGATTGTCTGGAGGCTTATTTGGTGTAGAATTTCCCTTTTTGGGTGGCATGTTGGTTAAGTATCACTTTTGAACCTTGATTTTGGGGTGGTTCTACTAGACAATCTTTCTTCTATTGTATCTCCCAAGTTTCGACCCGTCTAGGTGTGAAATTTTCATTTATGTAGTTCTCTGATATTTCTTCTCTGCAATTCCATAGGTATGATCAAAATTGGATGTGCCAAGTAGAATTTACGGTAACCTCCCCACAACTTGCTGATTTTTGGCCTTTCCAAGAGATCTCACTTGTATAGCGTGCCCAGCACAGAATAATTGATACAAAATTCTAAAACTTGTACCAAAAATACTAAAGACTATCCAATATCCATTGAAACTAGTCTCACTCAATTTGGACACTCTAGGAAGAAGTTATGATTTTTTTACCTAGAACACCTTCTTGAGACTAGTCAATAGGACTAGTCAGATACCCTATATTCCATAGGGTGTATCTACAAATGTAAGATGAACCAGAAGTTGAAATGTTTACCACAAGTACCCTACTAATTTATATGAATAGACTATAGAGTTTATGGTCTGAGATGTTACATAAAAAAAATTATAGTGAAAATTCCGCAATGACTCAGTTTAGGATGATTCTGGAACCCTATATTGCACAGGCTATATCTCCGAAAGTATAAGGCCTTAGGAGATGAAATTTTAACCCAATGTACCTTTATCTGTATGCTAAATATCCTCCAAGTCGTTCCTTATGAAACATTGTAGAAAAAATTTTAAAGAGAAAATTCCAAGGTGTCTTAGATGTAGCAGCAAAACCCCAAGACCTTGATCTCTGATACCATATGTTAAGAACCAAATATAAATATAAGATAGAAAAACCTTGGAATAAGTACTCAACGCCTTGAAAAATAGATAATTTCATATAATAATCCTCTTCGAGGGGGAAACGTCCTTTTACCCCACATAAATGTTCAAGTACAAGATGATTCCAAATGAAAATGTCTCCTTGGTATATATAGGAGACTAGGAGGTATAATTACAACTAATGGAATAACTCTGACATAAATAAAATAACATTACTAATGTAATATGCCCGAATTAAGGGGTAATGAGCCAATATTAGGGCTTAACAACTCTGCTACTCAATTGTGCACAATGTTGACCCATATGTCAATGTACTATTCTGAAGACTTCTCTTAAATATGTTACAACTGTATGGGAATACTACTTATCAATTGATCAATATGTTACTATATACTTCTACTATCTGAATGCTCTAAATCTCTCTCTGCAAATTCTTCAACTTGGTCGAAAGATGGTTCTCTAATCTGTAGTTTCTATTGCATGGATTCCCCATGTTCAACATACATATTTACTGGGAGTCTCCAAGATGGATGGATTAGAAAAACACCCTCTTTGATACAAAGTCATATTCGTCTTCGTCTGTAGACTCATCATCCCTCTAAACATTGAATCTTCCCTTTCTTCATGTGGATTGATCTTTCTCTATAATTTTTGAAAGTACAATCTCTTGATACTATTCCTTATTTACATGCTCTTGTTTTCTTTCTCGCACTAGTACAAATCATGTGATATCTGGAACCTGTTCTTGATTCACTTGTCCTTGTTTTCTCTCATTTATTCTCCAAATTTTTCTGTATTGGACATCTTCCTTTTTTTGTGGATTTGTCTTCATCTCATATTATTACCAATCTTGCGATTTATGGGACCTGGTATTTATTCACCTGTTCTTCTTGTCTTCTCTTCCATGCTTTCATATATCTCATGTTAGTGTTCTCTTTCATGGAAGTATTGATCATGCTTCTACAATCATGATCTATGTGTCCATAGTTATAACATTTGTAACATTCAATTCTATGTGGGTCCACATAAGCATTTCTTGCTCGAACATTTCTTCCATAAGCCCTGCAATCTACAACCTTATGTCCAAAGTTAGTACAATAAAAACAATTACCATAAAATAAATTTACATACCTGGGAGTGAGTGGTGTTGCTATTTTGAATTCCTTCCTTGGATGATCATGATTGAAGTTTCTTTGTGACCTGAATGTGAAGGATTTTCTTGAAAATGTATCTTTATCATTTTTCTTAGATTTTGGTTGACCATGATACCTTCCTTTGAATAATTCTACATAACTCTTTCTCTTTTCTTCAATCTTATTTTTTGACAACCTAGAATGCTTCTCTTCATTCTCTACTTCTAATGTGGATGTTCCTGTCTCTTCAAATTTCTTACTGAGCTTGACAACTTTTACTCTCAACATGCGAACTTCTCCTTCAAGCTTCTCCACCTCTTCTTCTTTCTTTAACATCTGATTCCTCATGACTTCTTTTGTTCGCTTTGCTTCTCCAAGTTAGATTTTCAAGGAGATGATTTCCTTTTCAAGTCTTCTCTCTTCTTGACCAAATTATACTTCAAGCTTACTTAAATCCTCAGTTCTTTCCTTGAGATGATCTATCAATATCATTTCTCTCTTTTATGCTTCTTCCTTTTGTTCTATTGTTTTTACTTCCATGTACTGCTTCTGACTCTTAAATGTTTCTTCAATTTCTTTGGCCTCTTTCAACTGATCTTGTAATCTTGTAATAATCTAATGTACTTATTTTGAGATTCGATGAATTTCCTTTAGATTAATCAATTCTTCCTTAAGGAGATGGTTTTCCATCTTTACTTTGCTTAATTGAGTGAAGGCATAGTTAAATTATTCCTCAATATCTACTTCACTTTCTTCTTCTTCCGAGTCTAGATGTCATGATGAGCATATTACCTCTTGTTCTACACCTTCCTCTTCTTTAGAAAATTTTTATTCTCTGATGGGAGACAAATATATATTATGTATCTTATCCCAGAGTTCTTTAGTTGATGAAAATTTCCCCACTTTGTCCTTTAATGAATCAGGAAATCCTTCCAAGATAAAATCCATTGATATTTTTTTCTTCCTTTTTAATTCCTTCTTGGCTGCAGTATTAGGTTTCTCTGTACCATTGTATCTTGTAACAATTGAGTGCCAAATGTCATATCCATGTGCCTGTAAAAATAATTTTGTTTTTATCCTCCATATCTCATAGTCCAAAACTTTCTGACCGTTGAATATTGGTACCCCATTCTTACTTTACTGCATGATCTACCTTCTAGTGGATAAACTAATTCCTTGAAGGAACCATAGAAACTACATCAATCATGCAACAAACATGTAGCATACCATGTTCTAACCATGCACATCAACCATGTACATTAACACAATACCATGTACCAATCATATAGCATATCATGCCATACACCATATACCAATAAACCAAGAAATGCAACAGCAATGTATCTCAACAAGTAGACCTCAACCAACATTTACAATACATCTAGTATGTACCACAATACATATACCAAAAACTCACCAAGACATGCCTCAAGCATGCTCCACAAAATCACCGAGATGAAACTTCAAAATAAGCACATAAACATACCTCTAATCCTGTAGTTGACCTGGTGTATGTGATCACAGACCTGTAGACCTTCCTCAACTTCAGCAACAATAGAATATCATCTTCATCAAACTTTACCTTAGTCTCATAGGACTAGTTTTTGGATTAGTCAATAGACCTAACTTTCTACAATCATAACTTCGTACCTGTAATGAATAAAGGACTAAAAATTGTACACAATATTATTCAATTTATTCTCTATAATTCCTCCAATTTTTATTGCTTGGAACATCCCAGAAATGGAGTTATAGCAAAAATAGTAGACCTTGTTGAATTTTGTCTTATTATAGAAAGAGAACTTGTAGAGAATGCCATGCGTAGAATATTTCATATATGGATCTGATAATTGCAAACAACATACTAAGAAATATACTATATCCAATTCATTTCGTCTCACTAAATTCAGATCTTATATGAATAAGTTGAGACTATTTTACCCAAAACACTTGTTTAAAAGTAGTTTCAGGTCTAGTCAAAATCCCTATCTTCTATAGAGTGTATCTCCCAAAATACAACGACACCGAAGATGAAATTTGTACCACAGTTACCTTGATATGTGTTCTCAAGACTCTCTAATTTTTCACTATCTAATAATTTTATAAAATTATTTATTGTGAAAATGGTGAGATGACCTGTAAATAACATACCTTGAAACACATCATTAAAATATTTCGTCCTCCCTTGGATTTTCAGCCATCTTTACTTCACCTTGCCTCTGAAATTCGCCTCAGATCTCCTTGGTTACTTGAGTCACTTATATATATTCAATATACTCAATAGGTTCTAATGGGAGTCTCTTAATCTATTATTTATACTTCCCAAGATCCTTCCTTTAGGGTTTATCTTGTAAATGTGATGCAGGAGCATCGTACAAAGCTAAAGCACGCACCTAGCCAAAGGAACAGGTGAACACGCGGAAGAAAAAGGGCACGTTTTTTATGAAAATGTTTTGGATTTTGAAAAACTGAAGCACTAATGTAATAACTAGGATAAGCGTACTTGCATTTATGTCTTGGAGATATGAACAGATCTGGAGGAATTACTCTCATCTGTAGAATGTAATAGGCATTTAATTCAGTTAATGAAAGTAGGTAGATTTGATTTAATAGATTAGACAGTTTAGAAGAGTAGGAGGGAAAATGGATATAGACACCCTCACCTTTGTATCATTGTAACAAAGAACATTTGGATGATCATTCATAATTCATAAGCTGTAGAGCTGTAGTAGAGAGCTGTAGAGAAGAACCCATGTACAGGAACACTTGAGTTAATATATGAGGATTTGACTCAATTTTCATGGTGTTATGATGCTTATTGTTTACATTTGTTGAATGGTATGTTTACAGTTGATTTGTTTCTTTGTTATGCATTTATTTCAATGTTTTGTTGTGTGTATGATTTCATGTTGAATGTATGAAGTCTGAGAGAGAAGAAGAATGAGTTTCAATTGTTTCTCTTCCCGAGAATTTCCTGCAAAGAGTGCAGTGAACATCCACAAGGTGTGCATTGACAAGGATTTGAGTTTTATCTCAAAAAACTCAGGAGAGATATCGTTGTTCTTATACCAGTAGAAGTGTAGGTGAAGCATAGAGTCGTGCAAGGTGTGTGCAAGCTGGTGGAAGCCTTAGAATTTATCAACTAAGGTGAAGGTCGAAGGAATACTATTGCAAAGAGTGCACAGGGTCGAAGACTCAAATAACCAAAGGTTATTTGAAAGTTTTCCGCAAGGAGTGCGAGTAGGAACCTTTTGGAAGTCTTGAGTTTGCAAGTGAAAGATCAGGAGAGATAACGCCTTTGAAGTGTTCAAAGGGAGACGAAGATTGAAACTGTCACATAGAAGTTAAGTTCAGGAGGGAGAACACTCAGTCGTTGGGCAGAGGTCATTGAAGTGTGAATCGGGCGGTCAGATTTCTCCATGGAGAGCTTGCAAAACCGCGAGGACCATAGGATCCAGTGGAACCATATGGATGCTGAGAGGCCTTCATAAAGGAAGTGCGAAGTTGTGAGAGTCATTGGATTTGGTAGAGTTGCAAGGTGGTTAGAGGTCGGTGAAACCCATCAGCTAGGATGCAAGGGTCAATATGAGCCATTGATATCATTTCAACCCACTTTTTTGGATCATTTTGCGAGCTTAGGGTTCGTAAGTTTGGAGGGTAGACCAAAATTCTTGGTTTTTTGAAGTTGCAAGTTGCAAGGAGTAGAGAAGGAGATCTAGACCATTGGATCCAAGCCACAGGAGAATCGTTGGATCAGAACCTCCGCGTGGTATCACATATCGGGGGTTCAGGGTTGAAAGGATTTATTTTCGACTACAGACGTCACGAAGTGCTGAGCATCGAGGGCTCGTATGGACACGTAGCACTCGGATAGGTGGGGCCACGTAGTTGACAGGTGGTGTAACAATGAGCGCCCTGAGAAAAGTGGAAGAGGGTGACAAGCGGTGGACACACGTCGCCTGGGAAGGAGTCAACCCAACTATTGACTTATCACATCTCGGGGATTTGTAAGGTAGGATCACGAGGGCTCAACACTCCAACTCACAAAGTTGCGAGTTGCAAGGGGTGCTAGAGTTAGGCCCTATCCAGTGGTCATTGGTAGAAGGCGCTAGCAAGGAAGGGGCCACACCCATATCGAACTCTCGGGTATCGAAGGTTTGGAGTCGAGGGTGTTCAATTCACAAACTCACAAGATCACGAGTCACGAAAGGTGCTTGCGATAAGGCCCGGGTTGTGGTCATTTGGAGGCAAAGACTCACACCTGGTGCACATGGTGCAGGTGGAGTTTTCGTGAAGGACCTATGGATCAGATTCGTTGAAGGTTTCAGCAAAGAACCAAAGGAGCCTCTTCAGCCCAAGGAGAATTTAGAACAATCTTGTGCGGATCTCTTCTCGAGGGAAAGGGGGTTTGTGTCAGTTGTGGTATCAAAGCCCAGAACAAATTCTTTGTTTTCTCTAGCAGAGAGAAGGGAGAAAATTTTACAGCCATGCCACCGAGAAGAAGAGACAGGAAAACACTTGATGCAACAGAGGAAAGATAAATATCGAGAAGAAGAGACAGGCAAATACCTGATTCAACAAGGGAAAGAGATATGCATGAATTACGTGCCAGGCTTGATGCTATGGAGACGACACAGAGGCGCACAATTGACGTTGGGGATATCAGTGAAGCTGAAAGTGAAAATGAAGTTGGAAATGAAGGAGAATAAGTTGCAGTCGAAGATGCTGCGGAAGAACACCTATTTAGGTTTGTTGCAAGAATAGGTGCCAGAGAAAAAATGGACATTCTAGTGTATGAGGGAAACTTGGATGTTGAAAAGATTCTAGACTGGATTAGAGATCTAGACAAATACTTTGACTATGAGGATGTCGAGGAAGACAAGAAAGTCAAACATGTCGTTACTAGACTTAAAGGGCATGCAACACTGTGGTGGGATGCACTGCAGGCTGACAGACGCTGCAAGGGAAAGCAGAAAATCAAAAGTTGGGATAGAATGGTTGCAAATATGAAAGCCAAATTTATACCCAGGGATTATCAAATCACTCTATTTTGGAGGATGCAGAATTTGAGACAAAAGCTGATGTCAGTGAAGGAATACACTGAAGAATTCTACAGGATAAACATTAGAGCAGGTCATCGGGAAAGCGATGATGAAAAAGTTTCCAGGTACATGAATGGTTTGTGATATGACATTCAAGATGAGATGAGAATGATGACCATTCAGACTATGGAAGATGCTTATCAGATGGCTCTGAAATCTGAAGAGAAGCTGAGCCGAAAGCAAGGTCAAAGAGCCTAGGGTAGAAGTCAGGCCAGAGGCAAAACAATTTCCCAGAACAGAGCTCAAAAACCTAAGGAAGAGGGAAAGAAACCTCAAAATCAACCTGAGAGAGGAGGAAGCTCACAGGGAAGGCAGTATGCTGATAGAAATATTTTTCCTCGAGCCAGAGGAAGAGGAAGAGGCAGAGGAGGTGAAGTGAAATGCTTTGTCTATGAAAAAATTGGACATAAATCTTATGAGTGTCCAGATAAGAAGAATTATTGTGGTGAAACTCACATTGCCGAAGCTCAAGGATGGAATGTTAAGGCATAAGACACTAAGGGCAAAATATCCTTAATGATGAGGAAATCTCTCTTGAAACCAGAGAAGGAACTAGAGAACCCATCACAAAGAAATAGTTTGTTTCAGACTACTTGCAAAACTAAGGATAGAGTATGCAAAGTCATAGTGGACAGCGGTAGCACAGACAATCTCATATCTACAGAAATGGTAGAAAAGTTGGAGCTGGAGACTGTTACACATCCAATCCCATACGGAGTTTCATGGCTACAAAAAGGACATCAGGTAAATGTCACTAAACAATGCTTAGTTGAATTTAAAATAGGAGGATATAAAGATGAAATATTATTTGATTTCATTCCCATGAATATTTTTCATCTATTGCTGGGTAGACCATGGCAATATGATAGAAACCTAGTTCATGGTGGGAGAAAGAACACGTACACCCTGGAGAAAAATGGGAGGACTCACATGTTGTTGTCAATTAAGAACCAAGAGGTGAAAACAGAAATGAACAACATTGTACTTCTCATGAGTGGGAAGGAACTTCTTGATGAGGTTAAGAAGAAGGAAGACACACAATTTATTGTGGTCAGGAAGCCTAAAATTGTTTTGACCAGTATGAGAATAGATGATTTACCAAAAGAAATCCAGGAGTTGTTGGAAGATTTTTCTGATATAGTAGTGGACGAACTACCTCGTTCGTTGCCACCTATCAGGAGTATAAGTCATCATATCGATCTTATACCTGGAGCCAGTTTGTCTAACAAAGCCATGTATAGGTTGACACCGTAGGAAAATGAAGAATTTAAGAGACAGATCTAGGACTTAATGGACAAAGGATTGATTCGAGAAAGCTTGAGTCCATGCGTTGTTCTGATGGTGCTCAGCCCAAAGAAATATGGAGGCTGGAGAATGTGTATAGACTCAAGGGCAATCAATAATATTACCATCAAATATAGGTTTCCATTGCCAAGGATGGATGACTTGATGGATTGCTTGAGTGGAGCAAAGTTTTTTTCAAAGATTGATTTGAAAAGAGGGTATCATCAAATCCAAATGAGAGAAGGTGATGAATGGAAGACAACATTCAAGATGAATGAAGGGCTATATGAATGGCTTGTCATGCCATTTGGCTTAATGAATGCACCCAGTACTTTCATGAGGTTGATGAACGAAGTCCTGAAGGATTTCAATGGGGAATTCGTCATTGTATATCTTGATGATATATTGATTTTCAGCAAGATAGAAGAAGAACACTTAAAGAATTTAGCTGCAGTAATGAGAAGATTACAGTAAGATAAATTGTCAATCAATATGAAGAAATCGTCATTTATGAGGACACAACTCATTTATTTGGGTTTTGTTATCTCTGCAAATGAATTAAAAATGGATATGGAAAAGATAAAAGCGATTAAGGATTGGCCATCGCCGAAGAGTGTATTTGAAGTACGAAGCTTCCATGGTTTGGCTAGCTTCTATAGGAAATTCATCTAAAACTTCAGTGGAATTAGCACACCAATGATGGATACGATGAAGAAAAGACATAAAACTTTTCACTGGACGGAGGAAGTAGAGAAGAGTTTCAATTTGCTGAAGAGGAAGATCACTGAGCAACCAATTCTGGTTTTGCCAGATTTCAGCAAGACATTCCAGGTCAGATTTGACGTGAGTGGATTTGTAATTGGAGCGGTCTTGAGCCAAGACGATAGGTTGATCGCATATTTCAGCGAAAAACTGAATGAAGCAAAGATTAAGTACTCCACATATGACAAAGAATTCTACATAGTCATACAAGCGCTAAATAAATGGAGACATTATTTGGTTCCCAAGGAGTTTGTTTTGTACAGTGATAATCACGCTTTGCAATTTGTGACTCAACAGGAGAAGTTGAACCAAAAGCATGCTAAATGGGTTGAATACATGCAAAATTTTACTTTTGTGATCAAGCATATTTCTGGAACTGCTAACAAAGTTATTGATGCTTTGAGTAGGAAATGTTTTCTTATGTAGGAATTAGTCAAGACTTTATGTTTTGATAACCTTAAGGAAATGTATAGGGATGATCCAGATTTTAAGGAGGCATATGAGGCATATGAGAATCCAATTCTTAGGGACAGAAGTCAAAGGACTGAATACATGATCCATGATGGATTATTGTTCAAGGGAAATCAGTGATGTATTCTGAAATGCTCCATGAGGGAGAATTTGCTGAAGGAAAAACACAGTGGAGGATTGGCTGGACATTTCGGTCATGAAAAGATGTTCTCAAAGTTGAATGGCTCATATTTTTGTCCAGGGATGAGGACAACTGTCAATAAATTTGTGGACAGGTGTAGAATTTGTCAGCACACGAAGGGAAAAAGGCAGAAAAGAGGGTTATACCAACCATTACCCATACCTAAAAGGTCGTGGGACGCAATGAGCATGGATTTTGTATTGGGACTTCCGAGGACACAGAGAGGATATGATTCAGTATTTGTTGTAGTTGACAGATTTTCAAAGATGGCACATTTTGTACCATGCCAGAAAACCAAGGACGCAACTCATATTGCGAACCTGTTTTTCAAGGAGGTCGTTAGACTTCATGGTTTTCCAAGGAGTATCATTTCTGATAGAGATACCAAGTTCGTGGGACATTTCTGGAGGAACTTATGGAAGAATTTGGGGACAAGTTTGTATTTTATCTCAGCGTATCATCCTCAGATGAATGGACAGATAGAGGTCGTAAACAAGATCTTGGGGGATTTGTTAAGGATCTTAGTGACTAAACACCACAGCCAATGGGATCACATTCTTCCACAGGAGGAATTCACTTACAATGATTTACTCAATATAATCACAAGGCAAAGTCCATTCCAGATTGTATATGGAATGCAACCAAGGGGATTTTCTAAATTGAAATATGCAAAACAAGATGAATTCAGAAGTGCTAGTGCAGAGGACTTTGCAGAAGGAATGAAGGAGATTCACAGCTGAATCAAGGAGCGATTGTAGAGTTTGAGTCAAGAATACAAGCGAAGAGCAGATCAACACAGGTGAGAACTTCAATTTGAAGTTGGTGATCTGATTCTTGCACATATGAGGAAGGAGAGGTTCCCAAGGGGAACGCATAATAAGATGAAGATGAAAAAGATTGGACCGTGAAAGATCATAAGGAATTTTGGGGCAAACGCATATGAGATTGAATTACCCGATGGGTTCAGAATCTCACTGATATTCAATGTTGCGGATTTGTACCCTTACAGAGCTGAAGAAGAAGGAGCAGAGAAGGAACAAAAAGAGGTTCAATGGAAAAAGAAATTTCCTATAGCTAGAAAGCTGCAGATGGAAAGCATAATTGACAAGAGGATTAGCAGAAAGACCAGGAGGAAAGAGTATTTTGAATACTTGGTCAAGTGGAACGAACATCCAGCTGAAGATGTCGGTTGGGAGGATGAAGCAGATATTCAAAAGCATGGAAAGACTGTGCAAGATCTCATGAACAGGAGTCCATGGAAATTTTCAAGCGAGGGAGTATGATGCAGGAGCATCATACAAAGCCAAAGCATGTGCTTAGCCAAAGGAACAACTGAGCGTGTGGATGAAAAAGGGCATGTTTTTTATGAAAACGTTTTGGATTTTGAAAAACTGAAGCATTAATGTAATAACTAGGAGAAGTGTACTTGCATTTATGTCTTGGAGATATGAGCAGATCTGGAGGAATTACTCTCATCTGTAGAATGTAATAGGCATTTAATTCAGTTAATGAAAGTAGGTAGATTTGATTTAATAGATTAGACAATTTAGAAGTGTAGGAGGGAAAATGGATATAGACACCCTCACCTTTGTATCATTGTAACATAGAACATTAGGATGATCATTTAGAATTCATAAGCTGTAGAGTTGTGGCAGAGAGCTGTAGCGAAGAATCCATGTATAGGAACACTTGAGTTAATATATGAAGCTTTGACTCAATTTTCATGGTGTTATGATGCTTACTGTTTACATTTGTTGAATGGTATGTTTACAATTGATTTGTTTCTCTATTATGCATTTATTTCAATGTTGTGTTGTGTGTATGATTTCATGTTGAATGTATGAAGTCTGAGAGAGAAGAAGAATGAGTTTCAATTGTTTCTCTTCCTGAGAATTTCCTGCAAGGAGTGCAGTGAACTTTCGCAAGGTGTGCGTTGACGAGGATCTGAGTTTTATCTCAGAAATCTTAGGAGAGATATCATTGTTCTCATACCAGTAGAAGTGCAGGTGAAGCACAGAGTCATGCAATGTGTGCGCAGGCTGGTGGAAGCCTTAGAATTTATCAACTAAGGTGAAGGTCGAAGGATTACTGTTGCAAAGAGTGCACAGGGTCGAAGACTCAAATAACCAAAGTTTATTTGAAAGTTTTCCACAAGGAGTGTGAGCAGGAACCTTTTGGAAGTCTTGAGTTTGCAAGTGAAAGATCAGGAGAGATAACACCTTTGAAGTGTTCAAAGGGAGATGGAGATTGAAACCATTGCATAGAAGTTAAGTTTAGGAGGGAGAACACTCAGTCGTTGGGCAGAGGTCATTGAAGCATGAATCGGGCAGTCAGAATTCTCCATGGAGATCTTACGAAATCGTGAGGACCATAGGATCGAGTGGAGTCATATGGACGGTGAGAGGCCTTCATGAAGGAAGTGCAAAGTTGTGAGAGTCATTGGATTTGGCAGAGTTGCAAGGTGGTTAGAGGCCAGTGAAACCCATCACCCAGGATGCAAGGGTCAATATGAGTCATTGATCGAATTTCAACCCATGTCCTTGGATCATTTCACGAACTCAGGGCTCGTAAGTTTGGAGGGAAGACCAAAATTCTTGGTTTTGTGAAGTTGCGAGTTGTGAGGAGTAGAGAAGGAGATCCAGAATGTTGGATCCAAGCCATGGGAGAACCGTTGGATCAAAACCTCTGCATGGTATCGCATATCGAGGGTTTAGGGTTGAAAGGATTTCTTTTCAACTACAGAAGTCACAAAGTGCCGAGCACCGAGGGATCGTACAGACACATAGCACACCGATAGGTGGGGCCATGTAGTTGACAGGTAGCGTAACAACAAGCGCCCAGAGAAAAGTGGAAGAGGGTCACAGGTGGTGGACACACGTTGCCTGGGAAGGAGTCAACCCAATTGTTGACTTATCACGTCTCGGGGATTCGTAAGGTAGGAGCAGGAGGGATCAACACTCCAACTCGCGAAGTTGTGTGTTGTGAGGGGTGCTAGAGTTAGGCCCTAGCCAGTGGTCATTGGTAGAAGGCACTAGCAAGGAAGGGGCCATACCCGTATCGCGCTCTCAGGTATCAGAGGTTTGGAGTCGAGGGTCTTCAATTCAAAAACTCCCGATATCACGAGTCATGAAAGGTGCTTGCGCTAAGGCCTGGGTTGTGGTCGTGTGGAGGCGAAGCCTCACACCTGGTGCATGTGGTGCAGGTGGAGTTTTCGTGAAGGACCTGTGGATTAGATTCGTTGAATGTTTCAACAAGGAACCAAAGGAGCCGCTTTGGCCCAAGGAGAATTTAGAACGATCCTATGTGGATCTCGTCCCGAGGGAAAGGGGGGTTGTGTCAAAATGTTTTACCCATCTTCCTTGTGTTAGGGCTAACCCACATTCTTTTTGCAACTAATTTACCCATAATTATTCAACTCATGATTTCTTGTTGCAACTAATTTATTTTTAATTACTTTCTTGTTTTATTCCTTTAGGGGATAACTTGTAACTATTTTAACCATCTTCCTTGTTTTAAGGCTAACCCACATTCTTGTTGCAACTACTTTACCCATAATTAATCAACTCATAATTTATTTCTCTAACTAATTACCTTTTAATTATTTTCTTATTTCAACAACTTTACCCATGATTAACTCCCAGTTTCAACAACTTTGACTAGTAAAATTCTTGATGACTTTCTAGGAGCTTCTAGAATAATTGACTTTTCTATTGACCTTCTAGGGGCTTCTATAGTATTCATGAGGGTCCTCCAACTTCATAAAGCCATATATCTTCAACCATGAGGAACTACGTGATGTACAACATATCACCGGAAATGGCACAACATGTACTATCCATATATGATAGTAATACATTCAATTACACTATCCTTCATGTTGTTATTCCTCAATCAACTTCGGGTCCCATAACCACACTTTCCGGGCTACATGTAGACTATATCAAATGCACCCAAATAACTCACCATTAATCTTGATCATACAATTGTCCAACATCTCTGGACCTCTCTAATGGTTGACATCAATATCTAAGGGTTGAAATCAATGACAACCAACTATCCAAACCAACTTCCCATCAATCTAAATGAACTGTCCAACCAAATTATTTCAATGAAACAGGTTTGGATCGAATCACTCACTCAATGATAGATTCAAAGGCATGCCGAGGCTGACTTATTTACATGAATTTTTCAAATCCATTCTAAATCGACACACAATCATCTAAAAACCAAGAAAATCACCAATAGAAAGCTTGATAAACACCAAAAAAATTCTAAGGCCATATAAATGCAAGGAAACAACTTATAAAATCTTGAATTCTTCCTATTTATATGCTAGTCCTAGCTCTAAAAATGTCAAACCATATTAAAAAAATAACCAAACTTACCGAAAAACCATCAAAATAGAGAGGAATATATTAATGTCCACACAAAGATGACAGACTAATGTAGAGGACTAACGGGCTCCTAGTTTAGATGTGTTTCTACATGCCAAAGGAAACTCCCAAGGGAATAACTAGACAAAAAAAACAATTATTGATGTAACTATCATTAGGGTAATTCAGACCTAAAAATTAAGGCTCTCTAATACCACTATTAAAATTCTCACAAATTGAGATCAATGTGGAATACTTTTCATTAGTATGATACATGTATAAATACATGATTTATAACCTTTCGATTCATATTCCAAGAGGTTTCTTAGACTCTTGGTGACCATTAATATTCACTTGTGACTCTTCATATTCATTCTCAAGTGAATAGTACAAAATATCGTAACCCTAAATGGATTAGGTTTCCAACATCCACAATTTAAAGTTTACCTCTAAACTTATTCTATCCTTTATCTATTTTTTGTGGTTTTCTAGACATATGCTAATTTGTTGCAAAATATATCCATATAGCTTGAATAAAATGGGGCTAATCATAATGATCCTATATTTAGATGGATTTATTTTATTCCCACTTTTAAAAATAGGTACAATGAGGCTTTGAGTTTAGGGTCTTGGGAATCCTTACTTGACTACTAAATTGAAGAGATTGTGTATGTTGGAGACGACGATAGACCCTCCAATTTTTAATATTTCATCTTGGTAGCCTTCAATGTCCTTAGTTTTCCCTTCCATGAGTTACTTAACTCCAAACTTTATTTCTTCCATAGAAAATACTTCATCTTCCACAAAAATGTTTGGAATTTTTACCATCATAATAGAAGATTTGTAAATATTTTCTAGTAATTCTAGTCCCTTAGAGGAATCATATTATTTTCTTTAGTTTTATGAGTCAAAATCTTCATTTGAAATTTGTTAGGATCTATCCTAGATAGTTGCAAAATATTTTATTGCTATCTATTTATGTAGTTCCTTTTCTCCATTTAATTAGGGCTTTGTATTTGTTTATCTTATCATATTTTAAAGGCTCGTTGGGTGCATCCCTAATGGATTTTCTAGCAATTTTACACTTGTTATCATACCAATGGTTGGTTTGTTAATCCCTATACAAAGCCCCATGTTAAGTATAAAACCCCTTAGTAAACATTATATATTGAATTATTACATTTCTAGTGGTATATTTGTATGTAGACTAGAACCCTTCATTGTACCCTTTCACTATAATTGTACCCTTTTTCTCCTATATATATACCACGAAGACCTAGTCTTAGGATCACATCATCTCATATTATACATGAATATATTATAAAAGGAGTTTTCCCCCTCAAAGTGGACTATTACTCATTAACGTTTTATCATTCTCAAGGCATTGGTTCATAACATTTGGTATCAGAGCATCAATCCTAAGGTTTGATTGCTTCAAGTGAGTCATATTGGAATTTTCTCTATCACTTTTTTTATGGGATGTTTTAAAAAAAAAAAAATTAGGAGTTACTAAGGAAAGATATCACATTATGTCGTGTAAAAATTTCAAGTTCTAGTTTGTTATACCTTTGAATATATATCCTATGGAAGATAGTTTTTTGAATCATCTTGAAATCAGTTCTAAACAAGTCATCTTAGATTTTTCGCTATCACCTTTTTCTGGGAATTTTCAAATAGTGAATTTTTCTGGAGACTATGGAGGATTTTCATAGTATAGGTGGTAAACATTTAAGGTTTTTTCTCATTATATTTTTGGATATTTATCCTGTGAAAGTTAGGGTTTGTCACTAGTCATGAAATTAGTCTCAAATGAGCCATCTCTTTATTTTTTCTATAAAAACAATTTGGTGAAGTTTCAAACTATAAAATTTTCAAACTCGTGAGGAGACAAAAAATTATGGGTGGAAAAGTTTTTATATTTCAAATAATTATAATTTGTGATATATATATATATATATATATATTGGAAGTTGGGTTTGTTTACTAATCTTGAAATTAGTCTTAAACAAGACATTTCAATATTTTTCTATAATGTTTTATCACAGAAGGTTCAGATTGTGAAATTTTTACGAGTTTAAGAAGTCATATGAGAGTAATACACGATGAAATTTTAGATTTAGGAGGATTCATAGTTCACATATATATCAATACAAAAGTCATTTATCCACACACACTCCAGATTAGGGTTTGAAAGGTATGCAACTTACAATTGACATAACTTCTAATTGGAGGATATATTTTTGGTGATCCAAAATTTGTGATAAAGAGAAAAAATAGGAGAATTATTATTTTGTCACATGGAAAAGGGTTCTACAAGAAACAATACTTTTACTCCTCATAAAATATCAAACGTGGCATCTAAAAAAAGTGAAGACTCATACAACATCCTAGCCCAATTAAAGAACCGAGTTGATGAAATGAGTGCTATTATGTTGAAACAAGTGTATTTATCGCATTCTCGAGAATAACTTAAAAAATAAATTAATGAAAAAAAGAAACATATGGAAAAGAAGATGGAGGAATTGAAAAGTTCCATTTATGATGTGTTCTTAAATACCCTAGATGAGAGACTTCCTAAAGGAGATAACAAGATGCAAGGAAATCATGAAAATAAGGAGAAAAAGGTTGTTGAGACTCAATCACAAATGGAAAGTATTTTTTCACATTTGGAGAGAAGGATTAATTGATATCACATTATGGGGATATTAAGAGAAATAAATTATTTAGTGTTGGAGAAATTTCTATTTTCGGCACACTAGTTCAGTGGGAGTAACACTAGTTCAATAGGAGTTAACTGACTACTTCTATTTTAGACTTTCTAATCTTAGGCCATCAATATTATGCATCCATTCCTAATTATAGGATGTCATTGCCTATATGAGTGAAGATCACTCACTCATTGATAAGATCATAATATACGTTGATTCTCATTCTTCATTGTGTATCTCTCTTCCTTTTCTTGATAATGTTTGTTTATGTATTCTTTATCTAGGTCTCCTGTGTAGGTTTCCATGAAACAATGACATGGTATTAGAGTCGAGATGCTTGGAGGAACCCAGACAAGACAAAGAAGAGAGAAAGAGTCCTTGAGTAAACCTAGTTTCCACAATCATTGCAACCTATCTCTATCGAAAGGTGCGATGATTAGAATCATTGTGGCCTATCCTTGTCGAAGGGTGTGATGGTCAAAAGGTGTGATGATTATAATCGTGACGGCCTATCCCTATCCAGGCATCATCGCAGCCTATATATAGATAAGGTGCGACGTCATTGCAGTGTGTTATTCATCTGGGGTGCGACGATTCAGTTTTTCATAATCGTCGCATTGTTTCCTTACCTAGGGTGTGATGATTTAGAATATTTGCACTTTATTCTTCTCTAGGGTGTGATGATTCAACAACCCTCCAAAAATTGGTTTTCTGCAGTAAAATTGTGATATCTTGAAATCCGTGATCTGGGTCGGGCTGAAATTTTTACCAGAGACGTATAACATAGGTATGCTCACGCTCAAAAAACATCACCCAAACCCACATAATAGTTTAGGAGTTATATTTATTTTATCATATCTATAGTTGTCATAGCACCGTCAGTCATTTCTTGGATACCACAATCTAGTTTTTCGGGATCTTTTCAGAATCAATAGCAGGATGGAGGCAATGCAACTTATTCAATCAATTGTAGTGATAATACTCACACCATACAAATATTTTGAATGGAAGCCAAAGGCTGCATTCCAACTCAAAAGAAAAGGACTATATAATTTAACGATGGTGACAGAAACAGAGCCTACATCATCACTTGAGAAGACCAGATGGGAGAACCGTTAGGATGAGACCACATGACTACTTCTTGAGTTAATATACACTGATTTATGGTTTCATGTTTCCACATGAAATAATACAAATGAGATATGGACCACCTTGGAAGGACTCTTTGGAAAGTAGGATGAGATGCGAGGTCATATGCTTGAGGTAGAGTTGAATACCTTAGACCCTAAAAGTCTTGATAATATACAATATTTCTTTACTAAATTTAAATATTTGATTTTGATCTTGGGTGAATGTGGTATTTAAAAGTATACACAAGAAAAAAAACTTATTCTAACAATATTGGCCAAGATAGGACCAGAGTACGATGTATATGTCTCCAATTTCCATTCTGGCAGATGTCTTTTTGGAACAAATTGGAAAATGCCTATGTTGGCTCAGTTCATTGAGTCTCTTAAAAAAGAGAAGACAAAACTTATACATATGGGCCTCATGAAAGATCCCAAATCACATTTAATCACCATGCATGATGGAAAAGGGTCATCCAAATAGAATGGGAAGGAGGGATATTCCAAACCCTTTAATGATTCTTCAGGTTCCAAAGACTCTTCAAATTCCAAGAAGAAGAAGAAGGGAAAGCAATGCAATTACTGCAATAAACCGAATCATGAAGAATCCACATGCATGAAGAAACATATTGATCTTATGGAATAGATACCACAACATAAAAACCTTGGAAAATTCATTCCATAGGGAGTCAAGAATCATAAGGAAGAAGATCTTTCTCCTAAGAAGGTAATCATCATGACCTATTTGCAATTAATTCCGCATCTAATTCATGGATTATAGATTTTGGTGCATCCCATCATATGGCAGGAGAAGAGGAAGTTTTATATTATTTGATTTTGTTAGCGTCGGAAGTCACTCCTGGATTTATTTCAGGAGCAGATCCCAACACCCATCAATTTAATGTAACGAACTATTTATAAAAGGGTGATCGAATGGAGATATAGGCTCGGGGAGACATCATTCTAACTTGGGAGTTTGATCTGGTATGTAAAGAACAAAGGAGGTCTGGAATCCTAAATTTAGCCAACAGGTTGATTATAAAATGAGTAGATGGAAGACTTAGTAAGAAAGGTGAACAAACGGCTCTGGGCAACAGGCTTACAGTGGTTTGTAGAGGAAAAACTCTGAACGCAGGATCCTCTTGGTTCAGGGC
This sequence comes from Picea mariana, assembly GCA_032191745.1. NCBI lineage: Eukaryota > Viridiplantae > Streptophyta > Pinopsida > Pinales > Pinaceae > Picea > Picea mariana. The sequence goes on from JASDQU010107777.1 coordinate 75,192, forward strand.
TTCAAGAAACTGAAAAGAAGACTTGACTGGATACTCCAATTCCAAGTCATTCAGTGTTAAGGAAGTCACAGGAATCGATTAGAGACTCTGTAACTATTACAGTGATCCATTACAACATCATCCTATAACAGCTACAACTCGACTGGATCCTCCAATTCCGAGTTTCTCTAACACAGTATAACAAAGATGTAAAGAAACTGGCATTCATAAGGCAAGAAGTCTTAGAAGTCTATACATAACCAGAGTAACAGTGCTTCATTAAAACTTTACAACTGGGAGTGCTACTCAACCATCGATCCTTTTCAAAATACCAAAACTCGATACATATACCTGGGCAGACTTGCCCAACAGAAGCGCACTCTCCCCCCAAGGTGTAACGTCTCTTCGATCGATCCTCCAGTGGAAGTCCTTATTCCCACGTCTCCATAACTTTGTGTGGACTTTGTAGGGAAGGTAGCTAAAACATTAATGACCAGAATGGCATGTGTAGATTTCTTTGATTAATCGAGGACTTCGGCATGGCTTCTCTAGTGGAATCAGTACACAGAACCCCTTTGAGCAGAATGCTTGACGGACCCTCCATACGTCAACTTTAATGATCAAAAGGAGGTTTCAACCACCCAATCACATATTCATTTACTTCAAGCGAAAACCAGGAGCGAAATCACATCGGACGGCATCTGGAAATCGTGGTGATACTTTCAGCGACTGGAAATGACACCTTTAGGCCCTCTCCTGCTTAGCCCTTTAATGTCTCAAGTGACCGTGGGCCATGACCCTGCTTTTACTCCCATGGAGGTTCTCGGCGTTCACAAATAAGGGGGACTGCTCTCTGTGCCTTGAAGTCGCAAGAGGCGAAATGCCGAGATGACTTAATCATGCGCCAGGTGTCCTTTTAGATCCAACGACTCTGAATGCTTCCTATGCTGCTGTGGGCCTGGGCCCTGAATGCTCTCGGTGCCTCACGCATCGCGAAATAGCGTAGCCGTTCTTTTCACTTTGAAGTCGCGAGAGGCAAAACACCGAGATGGCTTAATCATGCACCAGGTGTCCTTTAGATACGATGGCTCTGATTAACTCGTCAGTATTGTGGGTCCGATCCCTAGCACCCTCGGCACTTCGCATCTCGCGGCTGGGAAGAGGCTGGCCCTCGTACTTTAAAGTCACGATGGGCGAAAAGGCAAAGAGCCTAATCGCTCACCACGTGTCCCTCTGTATGAACGGCTGAGATTTTCTCGGCAATATTGCGGGCCCAACATTAAAGGCTCTCACAACTCGCAATCTCACAAGTTGGAGTGTGGAACTTTGGCCTTCTCCTCTCGTAAAGTTTCGAGATGCGATGGTTAGTGAAGGTTGACCCCTAAGGAAATATGACTGCTCATTTTTTGAAAACTTCTGCGCTATACTTCGGCATGACTTGGCTTACTGAGAATTCCCATCGATCGTCGATCTGCTTTGACGATGAATCTTTGTCGCTAAAACAAAATGCCTGCTCGCTGCTTGACATGGGCCGTAAATGGATCTCTTTGTGTGCTACTCTTGGGCACTTATCGTGCAATTCTGCAGACCTGTGAACCTTTGTGCCCCGATACCACAATTGTTACTAACATAAGGCTCCATGGGGGATATAGTCATCCCCGTGATGCTCTAAGGACTCATTTTGCAGTTCTAGTGCCTTGCTATTGGGCTATGGAGTCATTATTAGACCGCAAAAATGAAAACAAAAATGAACAAAGAAACGAAAAGGGCATATTTACAGACAAAGGAGCCATCTGAGACTCAAACAAAACAGTTCTTCAGGAAATTCCCATTCACTAGGCTGCTGAAAAATTCTTCACCTTATAAACCTTGCAACTTGTACATGTTATTCGAGAAAGTCTCAGAGATTCTGAAAGGCCCAATCCACAGAGCTTCAAATTTGTTGTGTTTGCTCTTATCTTGTTTAGGAGCATCCCATTTCAACACCAGGTCCCCTATCTGGAACCGCTCCTTCTTGGCATTCTTATCGAAAACCTGCTTGATCTTTCGCTGATGGTCCTGAATCCTGTCCACTGTCTGCTCCCTAGCCTGCTGGACCTCCACTAGCTGATGAATCCTTCTGATCATGTCACTGGGCTCTTCTTCATAATCTTGGAAGAATTTTGCTACGAGAATGGCCAGCTGAGAAGGGAAGACAACTTCGGCTCTGTAGACTAACTGGAAAGGGGAGAGACCTATAGATCTCTTTGTAGTCACCCGATCATCCCATAGGGTGAATTTCAGCTTTGAATTCCAAGCCCTTTTGTTGTCTTCCAACAACCTTTTGATTATCCTTATCAGGCTTTTGTTGGAGGATTTCGGTAGACCATTTCCCTGTGGATAATATGGGGTGGAGTGAATCAATTTGATCCCGAATTGTTCACAGAACTTAGCTAGTGGTTCAGACTCGAAAGCGGCTGCATTATCCGTGACAATCTTATTTGGGCAGCCAAACCTTGTGATGAGATCATCCAGGAATCCAATGATCACCTTGTGGGAAGCACTCCTGGTAAGGATAGCCTCAATCCACTTGGTAAAGAAATCTATAGCCGTCAGGATCCACCTGTGCTACCCACTGGAGGCCAGGTGAATTTCTCCAATGAAATCTAGGCCCCACTGTTGGAAAGGCCCTGAAACCACCATTGGGTTTAACGGTATAGACCTGAGCTGCTCCTTTCCTGCAAACTTTTGACATTTGATATAGGCTCTGACCCCTTTGCAGACATTAGTGAACACAGTAGGCTAGTAGTACCCAGGCCTGAGGATTTTGTGGGTTGTGGCTTTCCAGAAATGGTTCCCTGCACACAGGCTGCTATGAAATTCAACCACGATCACTTCAGCCTCTTGTGGATCCAAGCATCTTAACAATACCCCCAGGGGGTCTTTCCAGTACAACACTTGATCAATCAGGCAATATATGACTGCCTTGAGCTTCAGAGCTCTTGCTTTGTTCTTTTGTAGTCCATCTGGGGGGCGCAACTCATGTAGAAAGTATATGACATCCTTATACCAAGGACATCGAGCTAATGGGGGCTCCCTTTGAGGGTTTCTTTCAGACATCCGACCCTGCTGAATTCCTGAACATTCATTTATGAAACTTACCCCCAGAGCTTGGTAGTTTTCTTCAGCCAACAGCTTGGCTAAACCTTGGCCTATGATCAATTTGGTGGGCCTTATTTCCAGATCGAATTCCAGGATTTTGGCTATCCATTTACTCCTTCTTCCGTCTATGTCAGGATGAATGAGAATGTCTTTAACAACAGCCGAGGGGACATAGGCGATGATCTTTGACTGCAGAACGTAGGTTCTAAAAGCTTTGAGAGATTTTACTAGAGCATAAGCCTGTTTCTCCATAGTGTCATACCTGACTTCAACATCCCTTAATGCTCGGTTGAAATAAGCAATAGGCTGCTTTAGCCCAATGTCGTTTGTCTGTAATAAAACAACAGCCACTATGTCAAGTGAGGCGAAGGAGAAAATAAGGAAATCCTTTGAGTAGTCGGGACTGATAAGCTCAGGAGCTTCGGTCAGGGCCTTCTTGATTTGTTCAAAGGAATGTCGCAATTGAGGGTTCCACCTTACATCATTCTCCTTTTCCAGCATGGCTGTTATAAGCTTTACCTCCTCAGCAAAGTTAGGCACAAACCTCCTTAGAAAATTAATTTTTCTGAGGAAAGATTGGAATTCCTTCTTAGACCTTGGGATGGATAAGGCTTGTATCGCCTCAACTCTGCTGGGGTCAATTCTGACTCCTTCTGCTGATACTATGTGGCCTAGTAGCTTTCCCTCCTGCATGGCGAATAGAGATTTCTTGGGGTTTAATGAAATGCCAAACTTTCTGCATTTCAAGAAAACCTTCCTGAGATGGTGACGGTGTTCCTTATTAGACTTTGAAAACACTGTGATGTCATCCAGATAAATGACCACAAATTTTTCCTTTTCCCCGATGAAAGCTATATCCATGGCACGTTGGAATTTTGCCCCTGCATTCATTAATCCAAACGGCATCTTAGCATACATGAATGTGCCCCATGGAGTGGTGAACATTGTCTTTTACCTATCCTCAGGCAGAATAGAAACTTGATTGTAGCCAGAGAATCCATCTATCATGGGCATCCTGGAAGCTCCTGTTACCCTGTGTAGTATATGTTCCATCTTTGGCAAGGGATAGTTATCTTTTCGCAAGCTCCTGTTCAGGTTTCTGAAGTCCACACAGAGCTGGATCTCTCCATTCTTTTTCCTTATTGGCACCAAGTTGGCCACCCACTCTGAATATCTCAGTGGTACTATGATCTGAGCTTGAAGCAGCTTCTTCACTTCCCTCTCCATGATAGGTAATAGCATAGGATTGATCTGTCTCAGCTTCTGCCTAAACGACTTTGCATCTTCCTTTAATGGGATTTTATGCTCGATGATGGAAATGTCAAATGTTCTGAGGTCTTCGTATGTCCAGGCGAAAACATCTGCAAATTCCCTCAAAAGTGCAATGTATTCAGACCTCTGCTCCCTTGTCGGACTTCTCGACAATTTGACATACTTAGGCTCACCCTCGGTCCCAATGTTGCACTGAATAGTACCAGTGTCATCCTCCGAGATTTCTCCCTTTGACGATACATCTTTTCTATCAAAAAGCCTCTCCAAAGGAACCAATCCTCTGGGAATATGGTTGTTGGGTAGCTGTACAATGTCACGCTCTGTAATCTTATTCAAAAGATTACCCCCATCTAGCTCTTCCTTTGAGAGAGAGTCTTGGTCGATATGCAACTCTGAAAACTCCTCGATAGTTTCCAAGAATTTCTTAATCTCAAGATCTTCCTCAAACACCTTCCAATGCTTAACATTGTCAGGTATGGAGGGCATGTATTTTACTTCTACATCATACCTCAGTTTGGGCGGCAAGGGTACTTTGAAAAGGCTTGCAGATGTAGCCAAGGAATCTACCAATGTGTTCTCTTCTCTCGGGATGAAAGAAATGTTAAATTCTAAGAAGAAATTGTTAATTAGATCCCATACCTCATTCTTGTAGCTCCCGAGTCGAGGATGCTCAGCCTGATAGGCATTTCTGATCTGCTGGACCACCAACTCCGCATCTCCGAACACTGCTACCTCCTGGATTCCTATTTCCTTCGCAGCTCTTAACCCAAGGATAAGAGCTTCATACTCTGCCACATTGTTGGTAGCTTCAAATTCTAGTTTGTATGATAGAGATATGGTTTCTTGAGCTGGTGACACAAAAACCACCCCAACTCTAGCGACTTCCCTGGAAGAGGCTCCATCAAAGAACATTTTCCAGATTGGGGTGATGGAGGGAAGAAATCCAGGAGAAACAGTGGGCTACTTTCTAAGTTTCAGAGGAGGCTCGGGAGCATGGGTGAGCTGTAGTAAACTGAAACCTAAATCAGTGTCCAAGGCAAATATGGGATGATTGGTAGGGTTGGCTTCATCACTGATTACGTAGGCCAGTTGGGCTTCCCTGTATAGTCTTCTATGCTCTCCTCCAAACACTGGAATAGTGGCATATGTGAGATCCATCTGCAAGGTTCCCCCCAGTCTTTTTATCCAATATCTTGACAATAGCATACCGAACTTGGGGGGGACATCAGCTACTACGATATCCATGACCACACTTTTCATAGGCAGTTGAAACAACTTCACGACCAGGTCCTTAATAAATCCGAGACACTAGACTCTCCTGGAGTCAAAAGAATAAAGGTCATGATAGGCTCGGGTGACTTCTAGTCCTAACTCTTCCATGACAGTTTTGGGCATGAGGTTATGAGAGGCCCCAAAATCCATAATGCAATTGTGCAACACTTTATCATGTATGTCCAGGGAAGTGTAGAAGGGAGGGGATGAATCATCTCTGTCTTCTACCATATGACCTAGGATCACTGCAGGATTTTCATCTTGTAAATTGATGGAATCGGTGGGAAGTTATGGGACCCCAGACTGTAAAAGCTCGGAGAAGCATTTCTTGAACCCATCATGTTTAATCAACTCAGTGAGGGGAACAGGGATCCTGATCTTTTGAATTTCATGCTCAAAATTGAAAGAAGATGTAATCTTTGGAATCTCACTTATTTCAGGAACATGACTCTGGATAATAGGAGAGGGGGGTTGGGTCTTCTTACCTCTGTGAGCGTCTACTACTTGATTAGCAGGTTTCTCTGTTTCGGTGGACTACTCAGGAATATCAGGTGTTGCTGTCCTTTTATCGGACCTCGGGATGTACCTGCCTTGGCCACTGCTAGCCTTATCTCCTTTGCTCAATTCATTCAGTTGACTATCCATGAGAGACTCCTCATAAGCTACTTGAGTGAGATGAGGAAAAGGAGGAGTGTCTTCTAAGTAGTGGATTTCAGGATCAAGCTCACATGTCCCTTTTGGTTCTTCCTTGGCCACAAAATTGTTTTGGAAAGGGGCCTGAATTCTCTGGTCTTCTCTGTCTCTTCCCCTCTCTCTTTGCACATTCGTGGGAGTAAAATTGTTTGGCCTCCTAAAAACTCCTTTTTTTTCGGCATTCATAGGGCCCTTTTATTCTTGCCTCCCTTCCACCCTCATTCTCTCCATCTCCGCAAACAGAGATTTCACCATCCTGGTTAGTTCATCCACTTGAGGGTGGGGCACCGATGGGCCAGAAGTCGAGGCTTCTAACCTTCCTTTTCTCCTGTCTACGTCGGCCTTGTTTCTCATTCTGTCAGATGCTAACACATTAGATTCCACCTCTATGGACGCATCTTGCATTTGAGCCAAAGTGGTGGCTCTTCTTTCTCTCAACAAAAGGCAGAAATTGGGGCTGAACGTGCTAGCATAAGAAATCTTAGTTGATGCTTCTGAAGGCTTTATTTCGGTAGGGATTTTGTTATACATATTATTAAATATTTTGCATAAGTCAGAGACAGACTCTCCATCTATATTCTTTAAATACCCAAACTCTGTCATGTAGTACATGAAATCCTTCCTATCTCCCCACTACCTCAGGAAAGCACTATCTAGTGCTTCAATCTCAACAACAAATCCTAGAGCCAATCCTCTAAACCACTTCCTTACCTCGCCATCTAGGCTCTGGATGAAGACTCTCATCCAGACATCTTCATTTTCTATGTTGAGGTTGTCTGCATAGCTGTAGAAAGTAGCCAGGTGCTCTTCGGCAGTTATGTCTCCTTCCCTAGTGAACTTGGGAATATACTTCAAGTAGTCTCCAGTAGGGAGAGGATTCAAAGGATGGGGTAGGATTAAGGGAGCATATCTGGCAGCGACTATTGCATCCATTCTATTTAGTGGGGGATTAGCGCCAGCCATAGGAATATTATGTGGAGGAGAACTAGGAGGAGAAGGAGTTCGCGAAGGGGCTACTGGGAATGAGTCTCGGAGTGGAGTGGGAAAAAAAAGGGGATCCAAGGAGAAGGCTAACAAGCTTGAGTCAGCAGGTGCTTCTCTCTGCACAGGAGTAGTAAAGATAGGAGCGGGGAGATCTTCGGTGGTCCCGGCCCAACGCCAAGGTACAGTTTCATGGGAGATGGGATTGACAAGGTATCGTCCCTCCGGTACTAGACCAGGAGAGCAAAAATCAACAGGAACACTCCCAAAATTTACGAAACGGGAAACTGCAGAAACGGGCCTGCTGGGAAGCCGAGGAGAAGAAAATGGAGTTTCTACTGAAAGATATGGTGGATTACCTTGTTCAATGATGGACGCTCCTTCTTCGGAGGCCTTTCCCTTTCTAAAAATTACCTCTGGATCTGTTTCAGGCATAGCTAGGGACAGTTGTGGATGAGACTGCATATGTCTTCCTCTGAAAGCCACAATTAATAGAGCAGGTCCTCCCCAGTGGAGTCGTCACGGTGGAGTCGCCAGGTGCATATTAGCAATCTCAATAGTTCTGATATCTGATGCACCTTTAGAATCAGCTGATCGTTGTCGTTCTTCCCAGGGAAAATCTTCAACTTCGTCCCCGGCAACGGTGCCAGAACTGTTAGCGTCGAAAGTCACTCCTGGACTGCTTGCAGGAGAAGAGCCCGAAACCCATCAGTTTAATGTCATGAATTGTTTATAAAAGGGTGATCAAATGGAGATATAGGCTTGGGGAGACATCATTCTAACTCGGGAGATGGATCTGGTACGTAAAGAACAAAGGAGGTCTGGAATCCTAACTTCAGCCAGCAGGTTGATTATAAAATGAGTAGATGGAAGACTTAGTAAGAAAGGTGAACAAACAGCTCTGGGCAATAGGCTTACAATGGTTTGTAGAGGAAAAACTATGAACCCAGGATCCTCCTGGTTCAGGGATTCAAGAAATTGAAAAGAAGACTTGACTGGATCCTCCAATTCTAAGTCATTCAATGTTAAGGAAGTCACATGAACCGATTAGAGACTCCGTAACTATTACAGTGATCCATTACAACATCATCTTATAACAACTACAACTCGATTGGATCCTCCAATTCTGAGTTGCTCTAACACAGCATAACAAAGATGTAAAGAAACTGGCATTCATAAGGCAAGAAGTCTCAGAAGTCTATACATAACCAGAGTAACAGTGCTTCATTAAAACTTTACAACCGGGAGCATTGCTCAACCATCGATCCTTTTCAAAATACCAAAACTCAATACATATACCTGGGTAGACTTGCCCAACAAAAGCACGCTCTCCCCCCAAGGCGTAACATCTCTTCGATCGATCTTGTGGTGGAAGTCCTTCTTCCCACGTCTCCATAACTTTGCGTAGACTTTGTAGTGGAGGTAGCTGAAACATTAATGAGTAGAATGGCGTGTGTAGATTTCTCTGATTAATCAAGCACTTTGGCATGGCTTCTCTAGTGGAATCAGTACCCAGAACCCCTTCGAGTAGAATGCTTTCCGGACCCTCCATACGTCAACTTTAATGATCAAAAGGAGGTTTCAACCACCCGATCACATCTTCATTTACTTCAAGCGAAAACCAGGAGCGAAATCGCATCGGACGACATCTAGAAATCATGGCGATACTTTCGGTGACTGGAAACGACGCCTTTAGGCCCTCTCCTACTTATCCCTTTAATGTCTCAAGTGACCATGGGCTGTGACCCTGCATTTACTCCCATGGAGGTTCTCGGCATTCACAAATAAGGGGGACTGCTCTCTGTGCCTTGAAGTTGCGAGAGGCGAAATGTCGAGACAACTTCATCATGCGCTAGGTGTCCTTTTAGATCCAACGGCTCTGAACACTTCTTGTGCTGTTGTGGGCCCAGGCCCTAAATGCTCTCGGTGCCTCGTGCATCGCAAAATAGTGTAGTCGTTCTTTGCACTTTGAAGTCACGAGAGGCAAAAAGCCGAGATGGCTTAATCATGCATTAGGTGTCCTTTAGATCCGACGGCTCTGATTAACTCGTCAGTATTGTGGGTCCAATCCCTAGTGCCCTCGGCGCTTCACGTCTCGCAGTTGGGAAGAGGCTGGCCCTCGTGCTTTAAATTCGGGATGGGTGAAAAGGTGAGGAACCTAATCGCGCACCACGTGTCCCTCTGGATGAATGGATGAGATTTTATCGGCAATATTGTGGGCCCGACATTAAAGACTCTCGCAACTCGCAATCTCGCAAGTTGGAGTGTGGAACTTTGGCCTTCTCCTCTCGCGAATTTTCGAGACGCGATGGTCAGCGAAGGTTGGCCCTCGAGGAAATCTGACTGCTCATTTTTTGAAAAATTCTGTGCTATACTTCGGCACAACTCGGCTGACTGCGATTTCCCATCGGTCGTCGATCTACTTCGACGATGAATCTTTGCCGCTGAAACAAAATGCCTGCTCGCTGCTTGACATGGGCCTAAAATTGATCTCTTTGTGTGCTACGCTTGGGCACTTATCATGCAATTCCGCAGACCTGTGAGCCTTTGTGCCCTGATACCACAATTGTTACTAACAAATTCCATGCTCAAGACCCCCTATTCTCATGGGGGATGATACTTCGGTAGAAGTATCAGGATAAGGGAGAGTGGAGCTCCACAGTTGAAGTTTTGAGAATGTTTTACATGTTCCAAATCTTTCTATGAATCTTCTCTCAGTTTATCAGATGAATTAGAAAGGTAAAAACATTGAATTTACATCAGATTTAGTTTTAGTAATTGACATGCATGACAATTCCATTATTGCAATTGGTGAGGTGGATCACAAGTCAAGGTTGTATAAATTCACTAATTTTTCTGATGATGACTCATCGTTTCTACTTACACATAAGGAGAGTACTTTGCATGCACCTCCAGTGCAACATGCATATACTCTTGTGCTTCCATCAGTTTCAGACATCAGATATGATTCCATACACTCAGATTATGTACATGTAAATAAGCAAGTAGTATAGCCAGATAAGAAGCCAGCACTGAAGCTTCAAAAGATGCCCAAGAAGGCACAGTTCACACTTTAGGAAGCAGGTATCCTTGCAGGGAATCCATTGGATTCAAGGAGGTCTCGATATCAACATGAGGAGCCTTCTCATGTACTTTCAGATTCAAAACCTATGATGCCCATGCATTGTTATATGGTTCAATCCACTAATCTGCAGAACTACAATAAGGTTGTGGGAAATCCATTGTGGAAAGAAGCCATGCAGAAGGAGTATGACTCACTCCTAAAGAATTAGACTTGGCATCTGGTTCCACTTACACCAGAAAGGAAAATTTCCAGTGTAGATGGGTCCACGAGATCAAGAGGTATAGGGATAGATAGGTTGCCAAAGGACTTCATCAGATCCATAAAGATTTCTACATCTTCACGAAGACTTTCAGTGAGCATAAGTTTCATACTTTGCAGGATCCAGGGATGATTTTAGGAGCTAAATTTCACTCATGGGCTAATTTTTCATGGTTTTTACAAAAACAAGATTCACTATTTTAAAAATGATTCGCTCAAATTCTATAGGATAAAATTATTTTACCTTAAAAATCACCAAAATTTTATAAAAACTATATAAAATACTTAGAAATTTGAATATTTAAAAAAACATATCGCCAAACATTTATAGTTGACATATAAAGGATCAATAATATTCGCAAGGGTTTCTACATTTAAAAAAAAAATTCCATCCTTAAAATCATCCATGGTGGGATCGTCTTACAGTGAAGAACACAGTTTCCTAGAATCTTCCATTTACTTCTTTTGATACATTGTATTTTGAGGGGGGTTTATGTTCCTAGGGGGTTTTCCCTCTTTGCTCGTTTTTATTCAGTGTTCATTAGTTTCATTGTACATGATTACCTAAAATGCCCTAGTAGCCGGGACTCATTTTTTACTCCATAGTGATGTTCAGGGGGGGTGTTGGAGAAATTTCTATTTTCGGCACACTAGTTCAGTGGGAGTAACACTAGTTCAGTGGGAGTTAACTAACTAGTTCTATTTTAGACTTTCTAATCTTATACCATCACTATTATGCATGCATTCCTAATTATAGGACGTCATTTCCTATATGAGTGAAGATCACTCACTCATTGATAATATCATAATATACATTGATTCTCATTCTTCATTGTGTATCTCTCTTCCTTTTTTTGATAAGCTTTGTTTATGTATGATTTAGCTAGGTCTTCTGTGTAGGTTTACATGAAACACTGACATTTACTCGATTGATAAATTTTTGGAAAAAAGTTCTAATCATAGAGAACATTCAACAATTTCAAAATCTCAGTATGGGGGTAAAGAACATTCCCAAGAAAATTTTGTTATATCTTTTTATGGGAAATTTAAAGGATAACATTCAACATGAGATGCATCTCTTTGAACCTAAATCCCTAGAGCAAGCTTTTAGTATGGCACAAAAAGTGGAAAACAAAAATTTGGCTACTAGAAGGGTCACCACTAACATATATAGAGAGAACCTTGTTCCCTCTCATAACCTCATTCAACCAACAAGGTTGACACCACAATAAATGGATGAAAGAAGAGCAAATGGACTATGTTTCAATTATGACAATAATTACAGTACGAGACATAAATGTGGTGAGAATAAATTATTTCACATAGACTGTGAAGAGGAAGAAGATCAAGAAATTGGAGCCATCACAAGATATGGATCTATAAGATACCACTCCAATGATATATTCTCGTGCATTGGTCCCAATCAATACTCCACAAACCCTCAAGACACAAGGATACATCAAAAATAAAAAGGTATCAATGTTGATTTATTTTGGTAGTAGCCATAACTTTATAAAATCTAATTAGTAAAATATCTCAATTGTTTTGTATTTCTAGAACCATGATTTCAAGTAATGATTGTACATGGAGGTACCATAAATTATTTTGGGAAGTTCCATAGTATTAAGCTCAATATGGGGGAGTATTCATTGGATATTCCCATGATTTCCAACCAAATGGGTGGTAATGATGTTGTATTAGGGGTCCAATGGTTACAATCGTTGGGAACAATGGCCCTTAATTTTCAAGATATTTTCATGATATTTTTATCAGAAGGCAATGAAATTGATCTTAGAGGTATCCAAGGGAAACCCTCTAAGGTGAACATATCTAATTGCATGATAAAATTACTCAAAAAGAGACATGATGGTGTAATTGCACAATTATTCTCACTATATCTTCAAACATCCATATCCTCTTCTCCAGTGGATCTCCAAACACTTATCAACAACCATTCCAAGTTATTTCAAGAGATGCCTAAGGGTATTCCACCTACTTGAGATCATTACCATGATATTCATTTGAAACCAAGAAGTGTACCACTTAACATTAGGCGTTACAACTACCCATATGCACATAAGACTGAGATTGAGCATATGATCCAAGAAATGTTAGAGGTGGTCATCATTCAACGTAGCCAAAGTTATTTCTCCTTGTGGGTAATGATGGTTACAAAGAAGGATGGTTCATGGCCTATGTGTTGATATTATATACAACTCAAGAAAATGAGCATCAAAGATAAGTTTCCTATTCCTATCATTGATGAATTATCATATGAATTGCATATCACCTTTGTTCAGGATATCATCATATCAGATTGAGGTAGGAGGAAATTTCAAAAACAACGTTTAGAACACATGTTCAGGCCATTATCAGTTTTTGGTTATTCCATTTTGACTTACTACAACATTTCAAAGCTTGGTGAATTCTATTTTCAAACCCTTCCTTAAAAAAAATTATTAGTATTTTTTGATGACATAATAATCTACAACAAATCTTGGGAAGACCATGTACAACACATTGGAAAATTATTACAACTTTTGGAAGAGAACAAATTTATTCAAATCTTTCCAAGTGTTCCTTTGGGGTTCAAGAAGTGGAATATTCAGGTCATATTGTATTTCATGAAGTTGTAAAATTAGACCCTAACAAAATTTAAGTTATGAGGGAATGACCAATTCCCAAAACCTTGAAGAAAGTTAGAAGATTCTTAGGGTTGAAAATCTATTACCGCAAGATTTTTAATAATTATGGTCGAATAGTAGAACCTCTAATAGCATTATTAAATAAGGAAGCATTTTCTTGGACTGAAGAAGCAATCAAATATTTTGAAAAACTTAAGGACACTATGTGTACAACTCTTGTCCTAGCCACACCTAACTTTATAAAAACATTTTTTGTGGAGTGTGATGCCTTAGGCCATGACATTGATGCAATTTTAATGCAATAAGGAAGTCCCCTTTCCTTTGAAAGAAAAAACTTAAAGGGAAAAACTTACTTAAACCCATTTATGAAAAATAAATGTTGGGCATACTACATGGAGTTAAGAAATGGCTACCTTACCTAATAGGAATACACTTCAAAGTAAAACAATATCAATATAGTTTAAAGTACTTCTTCGAGCAATGATTTTCTTTATAAGAGCAACAAAAATGGGTTACAAAAATGCTATGTTATGACTTTGAAATTATCTACAATAAAGGAAAACATAACATTGTGGAAAATGCACTTTCAAGGAAAGAAAAAGAAATAGAAGGTTCACTATGTGTTGTTTCTATTCCAAAATCTGATTGGGTGGAATATGTAGGGATAGGATGAAAGAAAGATCAAGAGATAAGAAATACAATTCAACAAATAGAAGAGGACCCCAATGCATTAGATAAATTTGGATGGAATAATGCTTTTCTATGGTATCACGATCAACTATATTTATGTAATAATTATCAACTCAAATAGAAGGTTCGTATGGGATTGCACACTTCTCATATAGGAGGACATTCATGGTTCTTTAAAACTTACCATAGGATCAAGAATGAGTTTTTCTAGGAAGCTGTTAAAACTAATGTTCAAAATTTTTTTGTTTGAATGTATGGTCTGCCAAAAGAATAAGGGAGAGACAATCAAGAAACTAGGTCTCCTACAACCATTAGTTATACCAAGTCAATGCTGGTAAGAAGTTTCAATGGATTTTATTATAGGTTTACCCAAACATAAAGGAAACATTGCCATCATGGTAGAAATGGATCGACTGACAAAGTAAGCCCATTTTTACTCTCTTTATCATCCTTTTAAAGAAAGTAGATTAGCCATAAAATTCATGGAAACCTTTCAAAATCTACATGGAGTGTCCAAGATTATTGTAAGTGACAAAGATCCAATTTTTACTGGAAATATTTGGATTGAATATCTAATATTCCAAATATAAAAAGTTTGCAGAACAGAAATAAAATGCTAGAAATGGCAGATGAGAAACAATATAACCATAACAACACCACAATAATACCAAAATGGTACCAGAATAACACTAGAAAGAACACTTAGATTAATGAGAGCATTGTTCACTTGCCTCTTCGAGGGGGCAACCTCCAACAAAGTAGATCTATATTACAATAATATCAAAGACAACAATTCCCATACCCACATCTCCTATTTATACTAAATATGCCTATCAAAAGAACCATCTAGAGGAGGATCCTTCTAGAAGTAGAAGCTTCTATTAGGTCTTCTTACATTCGACTTATTCTTCCTTATTTCTAGGCTTTATTAATATTGACCTTTATTACATCAGAATATATTATTCTCCCTACGTGAGAGGTTAGGCCCCTATCCCCCCCCCCCCTAAAAGCAACCTTGTCCTCAAGGCTTGAGATGTGGAAATTGTTGTAGAATGGTAGCTGGTTCCCAATTGGCATCTGCTAGGGTTGTATATTTCCACTGGACTAACACTTCCTTGATGGTTCACTGACGTAGGAGAAACTCATGGTGGTTCAAAACTGCTTCTGGTTGTAGCCAAATGGAGCCTTCTTCGTCCAAATTGGGAAGGTTGGTTTGAGTTTGTCACTTAGTTCCAATCACCTTCTTTAAGCACGAAACATGAAAAACAGGATGTAGCTTAGAATCACTGGGAAAAGATAGCTAATAGTCCCCTTGTCCCACATGCTTGAGAATGATATAAGGACCATAAAATTTAGGTGACAGTTTCTAACAATGGTCATCCTTGAGGGAATTTTCCTTGTAAGGTTACAGTCGAAGAAACACATGATCCTCTTCTGCAAATTGATGTTCAGAGCGACCTTGATCTGCTTGTTTCTTCATGCGATTCTGGGCCATGACCAAATTCTCTTTGAGGGTACAAAGAACAAACTCTTGGACTATAAGCATTTGGTCAACCCCCTAGACCTTCAAGACACCTCGTAAATATGAGAAAAATGAAGGTGGATTTTGTCCATATGCTGCTTCAAAAGGAGTCATGTGGGTAGTTGTATGGTATGAAGTGTTGTACCACCATTCATCTAGTGTTAACCACTGAGCCCACTGATTTTTCTTTTCCTATGCAAAACACCTCAAATATGTTTCCAAACACTTATTGACAACTTCAATTTGACCATCAGTCTGGGGATGATAAGATGTGTTGAGATCCAATTGGTTACCTTGTAGCTTGAACAGTTCTTGCCAAAAAAAATTGGTTTAAGTTGAGTCATGATCAGAAACAATAGAATGTGGCATGCCATGAAGCTTGAAGACCTGATCCATCAAAATTTGAGCCACAATGGATGTTGTAAACGGGTGTTGAAGAGCACAAAAATGAGCATACTTGGAAAGGCGATCAACTACCACCATGATGACTTATTTATTGTCTGACTTAGGTAAGCCTACAATGAAATCCATAGAGATATCCCACAAAATAGCAGGTGGAATTGAAAGTGGTTGTAGTGTGCTAGGAGATTTGACTGTTTCACCCTTGTTGTGTTGACACACATCACATTCATCCACAAAATTACAAACGTCCTCTTTCATACCATCCCAGAAAAAAGAACACTTGACCCTGTCATTAGTTTTGGTAAACCCATAGTTCCCAGCTGTCGGTGTAGCATGAAGCTTAGAAAGTACCATGGATTTAATTTTTGACTGTTTACTTAAATAAAAATGACCTTTGTATCGAAGCTCATCATGGAGCCAAGAATACCCTAGGGAAACTGGAGAATTGGACTGCAATTGTTGTATCAAATGCCAACTTTTGGGATTGTGTAGCCATTCCTGGCGAATGATTGGAGTCAATCCGGTACAATGAAGGAGAGAGAAAAAATGGACCCTTCATCTTCATATTTTTAGGAAAGTGCATCCGCAACCACATTGTCTTTTCCTTTCTTGTAAATGATCTCATATTCATATCCAAAGAGCTTGGTCACCCATTTTGTTTTCTTTGGGGAGGAAATGCATTGTTACATAAAATACTTGAGGCTTTGATGATCTGTCTTAATTTGGAATCGTTCCCTCAATAGATAAGAGCACCAAAGATAAATGGCATGCAAAATAACCAACATTTCCTTTTCATAGATTGATTTTCCCAAATTTCATTCAGACAGTTATTTGCTGGTAAATGCCAAAGGCAAACCCTCTTGCATAAGGACAATGCCAATTCCTTTCCCTGAAGCATCACATTCCAGGACAAAGGTCTTTGTGAAATCAGGAAGGGCCAGGACTGGAGTGGTGCACATGGCCATCTTCAAGGTTTGAAAATCCTGATCAGCTGTTGGAGTCAAGGTGAAAGAAGTCTTTTTAAGGAGTGGAGTGAGAGGGGCCACAATCTTTCCATAATTCTTAACAAATTTACGATGATAACCTGTTAAGCCCAAAATTCCACGCAATATTTTGAGAGTATTTGAGTGAGGTCAGTCTTGCATAGCTTTAATCTTTTTAGGATCCACCCTGATGCCATCCTTGCCAACAAGATGACCAAAGTACTCAACTTTTGAGGCACCAAAAGGACATTTAGATTGTTTCAGGAAAAGTTTGTGCTAAGAGAGTAGATGGAGAACTCGATCCACATGAGAAAGATGGTTTGTCCATGTTTTTCTATATATGAGGATATCATCAAAGAAAACTAAGACAAAATGACGGAGAAAAGGATGAATGACGTGATTCATGAGGCTTTGGAAAGTGGAGAGATAATTACACAAGACAAAGGGCATGAAAAAAAAACTCATAGTGGCCCTCATGAGTTCTAAAGATAGTCTTAGGAATGTTTTCCTCTTTCATACAGATCTGGTGGTAGCCATATTGAAGATCAAGTTTAGTAAAGAACTAGGTGCCACTCAATTCATCCAAGAGGTCATCAATGACAAGAATAGGAAATTTGTCTTTAATGGTGAGTTTATTGAGGGCACAGAATTCAGGACACATGCACCAAGAAACTCCCTTCTTCATGACCATGACTATAGGAGAAGAGTAGGGGATTGTACTAGGGAGGATAACACATGCGTTAAGTAGTTATTGAACCATTTTCTGAATTTCATTTTTTTGGGAAAAGGGGTGACGATAGGGAAGGATATTGGAAGGAAGGCTTCCTAGGACAAGGGGAATGGAATGATCATGAACACCACGAGAAGGAGGGATTCCCTAGGGAGTGGAAAAAACCACTTGATGTTTAGAGAGGATGGATTGGACGTCCTACGACACAAAGGGTGTCTCAGTTTCTTGTATGGCATGGAGTTGGGAAATAATGCCCGAATGACCCTTTTTGAGAATCTTTCCCATATTATGGGAACTAATGATCTCAGGGGAACCGACGATGATGACTTGGAACTTATATTGTTGGCACTCCTGGTCGAATTGCATGATTAATTCCTTAAAATCCATGAGAATGGGACTGGAAGAGCTTAGCCAGTCTACACCCAACACAATTTCACAACCACCCATGTCGATAGCAAACATATGAAATTTCAGGTGTTAGTCAACAATTTGGAGAAACACATTTTCACAACGCTCTCCACATTTCATGGACCCGCCATTGGAAATCATGATTTGGAAATTATTAACTGCATGGATATAGCAATTAGATTCTTGGGCAAAATGGTGATGAATAAAATTATGGGTGCTTCCACTATCAACAAGAATGATGACCTTCCTATGCTTGATGTAGCCAATTTGTTTCAGGGTTTGGGGAGCAGAGAAGCAAGGGAGAGAATTTAGGGAAATGAGTGGTTCTACTTCGGGAGGGTCCGAGGGAGGGTTTATGTCAGTGGGTTCAGGTGACCCAGACACAAGGGGATATTCAACATCCCCTTCCGAAACATCCTCCAAGATGGCCATACAAATATTTTGTTCCTTACACTTGTGTTTTATAAAATATTTTTCAGCACAATTATAACAAAGGCCTTTGAGTTGGCGTTCAACCATCTGGGCCCTAGTCAATTTTTGGATCTTTAGTGGAGTAGAAGGAGGAGTGGGATTTACTGGTTTAGTGCAATGAATAAAGGAGGGTTTCCGGTTTTGAAAAGATACAACCTGTTGTGCTTCCTTATCTCGTTTAGTATCCTCCACCCAAATCTGAGGCCAAGCCTTGAGGACATGGGCACAAATATCATCCTTGAGGCCACCGATAAAACATTCTAAAAAAAAAGCATTAGACATGCCCTCTATACGAAAATCCAGTGGCTCAAAAGTAGCTATAAAGTCTTCCACTGTGCCAAATTGTTTGAACTTTGTTAAACAACCTAAATGGTTGGTGTCAGTGTCAAAGCATTCATAAAGCTCTTCCACAGAGTGTGTCCAAGCAACATACCCTTGATGGGCATTTTTTCTCCATTTCCACCATTGCCAACGTTCTTGATCTAGATGGAGAACACCATACCGGAGTTTGGCCAAGTCATTTGTAATGTCATACAAAGAGAAATAATGTTCCATTTGAGTTACCCAACCAGTTGGATCTAAACCATCAAATTTGGTCACATGCACACACAGAAGGCATAGTTCACGCTGAAAGTGATGGGGATGAAAATTATGGGAATGAGAGGAAGTTTGAGCTTCACTATGCAAGGGTGGGTCAAATAAAGGGGATTTGTAGGGATATGCATCCTGGTGCAGATCATGGAAGAGACAGATTCAAGCTGGGTAGTAATGTCTTGTTTGAGGTCTTCTTTGAGTTCCTCGATTGAGGCAACAATGGAGGAATGCATGTTTTTATTGATGGTGGAAATATTGGCACTGAGCAGTCTCACTTCTTGTTTGGTCTCTATGAAATTATATTGCAAGGTATTGAAGGGAGCTTCCAAGTCTTGGCTAAAGGTATGGGCCATGATGACGAGGGAACCGGAAAGGGGTGGGTGGGGTCAAATTTGTTTTATGAAAATTTATAGGTATGAATGTGATAAGGGAGGAGAGATAAATCCAATGGAATAGATCTCAAATAATGGTGCAACAAAATCCATACTTTTTTTTTTCTTACACCTACAGAGTTATACTCTGCTATGAAGAATACTGCAGTGATGAAATGCCCAAATGCTTAATTAGGAATAAATGTGTAGTGATTTGGCAACTCGAATGCAGGAGACACAGTTGCACGTCAATAGATCTTGTATCTTTTGTTTTTTTGTTTCCATCTCCAAGGGTTTTCCCTGTGCTATAGCTCTTAGATATACGTGCGAGGTCCAATAGTAGTACTTGGCCCAATATCTCAGGGAATCAACTAAGGATGCTAGACCATTCCCTTAGCCGTACTACCCGACTACCTAGGTACTAGAGAGTATCTTCTTCAGTGTTGTTCTTGGTGGCACTATAGCAGTCAGGAAGCCGAACGGTTTATCTAAAGATGTCTTTAGGAAATCTAGGCTGATCTGTATATAGGTGTTGTCTGATGCGTTACCACTCGAAGGGGTAGCAACAAGGGTTACAAGGGTGGCCAACAGATGTGCGCTTAAGTACCACTTGTATTTCCTGTGTGTATGAATCCCCGACCACGGGTTTATCCACGTAAGGATAGATCTTTGTAGCTTAAAGATGTCAAAATATTTCTCTACCCTGAAAAAAAAAAATAACCCACAATTTTCTACCAAGGAAAGTGCTCTGATACCACTTGTAATATTCCATATATAAAAAGTATGAAGAATAGAAATAAAATTCTAGAAATGGCAGATGAGGAACAATATAACTAGAACAACAGCACAATAATACCAAAATGATACCAAAATAATACTAGAAAGAGCAATTAGATTACTGAGAGCAATGTTCACTTGCCTCTTCGAGGGGGAAACCTCCAGCGGAGAAAATCTCTATTACAATAATATCCAAGACAACAGTTCTCATACCCTCAACTCCTATTTATACTAAATATGTGTATCAAAAGAACCATCTATAGGAAGATACTTCTAGAAGTGGAAGCTTCTATTAGGTCTTCTTACATTCGAATTATTCTTCCTTATTGCTAGGCCTTTTTAATATTGACCTTTATTACATCGAAATATATTATTCTACCTACATGAGGGGTTGGATCGGTAACATAATCATTTTCTTATTTGGATACTAAATTGGATCATATCTCATCTTTCCATCCTCAATCTCATAGAAAAATTGAGATTGTGAATAAATGCCTAGATATATTCATTTCTTTGTATATGATAAAAAGACACCATGGGTTAAATGGTTTCCCTTGGCAGAATGGTGGTACAACACATCCTCCCATACTTCATAAAAAAATGTCCTAATTTCTAGCAGTTTATGGATATTATCCTCCACCCATCACATCGTGCATGAAAGGGACTACAAAGGTGCAGGTAGTAGAGGACCACATAGGGTACCATTAAGATATTCTCAAACTATTGAATAAGAACTTAGTTATGCCAAAAAATAGGATGAAACAAGAAGACCCACATCCCTGTGAAAGGGATTTGAAGTGTGGGATTGGGTATTTTTGAGGCTACAACCATATAAATAGGTGTCCCTCAAGAAACAAAAGAAGGACAATAAATTAGCACCCAAATATTATGGCCCCTATAAATTGTTGCAAAGGATTGGAAGTATGGCTTACAAATTGGAGTTTCCTCCATCTTCATGTGTACATCTGGTCTTCCATGTTTCTTTCATAAAGAAGGTAATCACTGAAAATATATCAACCCGGACTATTTTACCAAATACCAATGAAGAAGGAAAAATCATATTAGAACCAAAAATAATCCTTGAAACAAAGATTAAGAAGCTAAAGAATCGATCAATTATTGCAGATTACCTCATTAAATGGAAGAACATACAAGTGGAAGAGGTGACATGGGAAGATGATTTGTTCATGTAGAAACACCTATACTTAGTCAAGTGTTGAGGAAAACACGTGTTTGAAGGGGAGGGGCATGTTAAGACCTAGACAAAGCCCCATGTTAAGTACAAAACACCTCATTAATCCCTAGATATTGAATTATTACATGTCTAGTATTATATCTGTATGTAGTCTAGAACCCTTCATTGTATCGTTTCATTATAATTGTACCATTTTTCTCCTATATATATACCAAGGAGACCTAGTCTTAGGCTCATCTCATCTCATCTTGTAAATTGAATACATTGTAAAATGAGGTTCCGCCCTCGAAGTGGACTATTACTCATTCAATTTTTATCATTCTTAAGGCATTGGTTCATAACATGGTTGCATTATTTTTCTTTTTGAATATTACCTTGATAGAAAAAATTTTAATGTAAGTAGAGAGGGTTGTTGTAAAATTTTGATATAGGTCTTCAATATAGTTCTTATATGATAGGATATTTAATTCACTATCTAAGTCATTTAAGAAAATATTAGTTTTTTTTTTGTCAAAAATAAACTACCTTTGGTTATGAGTGTTCTCTTCAATGAATATTTTGTGCATGACAAAGTTTAGAGTGAAGGTTAAGGGTTTATGATTATATTTAGGCTCATGGTTTTTTAAAAGATCAATTTTTTTTTTTTTTTTTATATGCAATGACATCAAAGATCACATAGTATATGACACTATTGTTCAACCCATGGATATAAGTCATCCAATTAAATTTAATCCACTTCATAAGACCAATGCAAATTATTAGATCTTGAGAACTATAGAGCTTGATAAACTTGGTAACAAACAAATTCTTAGTCAAGTCTTCAAATCTATTTTGTCTTTGTAAGCTAAATCAAAGTCCTGGTCTAGCCATAGATGAATAGGGTTGGAATCATTACTTAAAAGAATAGATTGGTTATTTGTAGTTATAGCATTAAAGTCTCTTAGAAGGAGGATACTACCTTCATTTATGAGACTATAGATATCTTGTTCTAAGTTTTTGTAGGGACGGTTCTTTTTTATTTTATTTTTCTTATAAAAGGTAGAATTAGTAGTCATGAAATACAAAATTGCAATATTATAAATATTCTTAGCATTAATATATGATATTTCCATCCATATGTATTGATTGAGAGAGTCTTTCTTATGAATATAAATTTGAGGAAAAATATTTTTTTTCTATGTAACAAGCTACACCTCCAACATACTAACCACAATACAAACCTTCTATGTTAGGTACCTTAGATTCTTCATGCTCCCAAATTTCAACTGGAAATATAAAATGAATTTCACTCAAGATCCAACTTAATAAATACCCTTTTCTCTAGGATGTTCCAAGAAAGGATCTAGAGTTTCCCAAATTCCTATTTATTATTATGTTTTTGGTTTCTATCCCTAATAATGTCTTTGGGTTTCCTAATTATTGCCCATTTTCCTTATATTTTACTTCTTTTACCTTTTGAACTTTCATTTCTTAATTTAACTTAAGTTTTGTTAAGTATGCTCGAGATTGTGCTTGGGTGTGAGATTTTGATACTATTGATTGATAACCTTCAAATGAAATGGTCTGAGAGTATTAGAATCCCCTTACTAGCAAAGAGTATATGAAAGTTGAAAAATAATCCCATATTTCCAATCAAAATATAAAGGGATCAATGGAGAGCACATAGAAATTGGTACTATAGTAATTTTAAGTAGGATTTTTGTTCTTTCCATGTCAAAGGGTGAGGATTCTTTCGGATCTCTAGTGATCTTCCATGACATTGAGAAGCATTGAGTGCAAATTAAGCTCATTGAAGAAACCTTTAACCCCATGACCATTGGTGAAGAATAAAAGGTGGCTTAGGTCATTGTAGTGACAAATATGAATATTGATACTTCTTATGATACTAATGCATCACAACAATAAGTATGCACTCTTTAACAATGGTGGTTTTTTTTACATGGAATGAGTTGTAATATGTGGTTTTATATTATGGATTTATTATACCATATGCTTTTAGTTGTTAGATTTCACTCCTATAAACTAATTCAAGACATTTCTCATATCAAGCCTATTTGAGAGGATCCTTCATGTAGCTTATTCTTTTGTATTTAGATTAATTAAATTAGGTTTTTCTCCTATCAATTTAAGGGAGTAATTTTTTTATGTTAATTTGTTTGTTGTGGTTTTGTATTATGGATTTATTGAACTATTAATTTTTTGGTTTCTCTCCTATCAATTTAAAGGAGTAATTTTCTTATATTAATTCAATCTTGTGATGGTTTTGTATTATGGATTTATTGAACAATTTATTTTTTGTTGTAGAGTGTTTTTCCATTAAAAGAATTTTCATTATATTAGATACTAGCACAGCCACATAATTGTGGGTGTGACTGATAAACCCAGAAAAATATAATTAATTTATAAACTCTAATATAAACCTTAATTAGAATTAATAAAATATACTATAAACATTCATTGTGGCTGTACTAGTATAACCCTAACCCTATTAATAATTAATTTATTATTAATTGATACATTAACCCTGATTTTAGTAACCCTAACCCTAATCTCTACTTCTCAATTTGATAAGGTACCCCATCCTCCATAGCTCTAGACATGAACGTGCAAGTTTCAATACTATTTCCATGTTGCTAGTCATTAATTTGTGTTATGATTTATTTTGTCCTGAAAGTTTGAATATTGTGGATAATAGATAGATGCCCACTAAATGCTTTGCTTCTCAGCACTTCTGAACAGTGAGTTTTGATTTTTGTAATGGCTGTGAAGATTGGTAGAGGAAAGGTGTGGGGGCGCCACTCAATACAACTCCACGACATGAATTATTCAGGAGGTAGTGTAGTTGAATACACTGTCATAGAAGTGAAGATTGATAAGATAATTGTAATGAAATCTGCATTCGCTCTGTGTAAAATATTGTGGCAGTCACATTTTATTTTCGGTCCAAGATATGGAGAGGAGAGCAGCACTGGAAGGACGTGGTTTAAAAGATATTCTTTACAAATGAAGTGAACTCCCACATAATTGCTAATCTATGTCCCAAATAATTGTGAAAGGTACCCGGATCCTCCATAACTCGAGAAACAAACTTGCAAGTTTCAATACTATTTCATTTTCGGTTCAAGATATGCCGAGGAGAACAGCACTGGAAGGACGTGGCTTCAAAGGAACTCCCACATAATCGCTAGTGCCTGAAGTAATTGCAGAGTCCAATGAAAAGCCTAACAACGAAATTTTAAGCTAGCCACGATTTCCTTCATTATGCTCGCCAGAATATGAAACTGCTTGCCAATATGGCGTCTGTTTATGGTAGATATTGCAAACGTGACTAAAATGTAAATTTAATAATATAATACAAAAGAGTTAATAGTATAATACAAAAGAGTTAATAGTGAAATAAATTTTTAATTTTAATTAAGTTTGTTTGTTAATCATTTGAACTGGTAATTAAATGATTACACAGTAATTTCTTAATCATATTAAGTAAATGCTAAAAAGTAAACAGGTTAATTGATGCATTCAAAAATACTAGAAAGTTATGAATATGAGATCTCATTCATTAATTTTAAGAGACTACGAAGAATATGTCAACATCTTCAATTGATAACCATAATATTGAAATTTATGATTAAAAGATCAATAAATATGCTCATTTCCAAAAAGTATACTCCTACTAATAATAATGTTCTCAAAGTTTAAAGTCTTCAACAAAAAATTACATAGAGTTCCTACCTGTTCAACCTGTTCAAGTAATAAAAAACAACCTCTTCACAAAAACATAAACAACAGAACCTGTAATACAAAACAACCTCCTCTCATAAACATAAACATCAAAAACAGTAATACATGATAGTTCCTTCTCTGACATAATAAACACTGATAGGAAATAGTAAGAGACATCCTCCATATGTAAAGACAAAACACAGACATAATCCAAAAACCATAATGATTTAGTAGTAGGTAAAAAAGATGTAGAGTGTTACTATTATAAATTAAGAGTAAGTGTACTAACCCCAATTCACACTGATGATTTTGAGAAAATACACACTGATGATTTTGAGAAAATATAACAAAGGAAAAGAAGACAGTGATCCTGAACGAAAAGGAGCAGGGAGAAAATATCTCATTATGGACATCCACGATGTAACGGAACTTTCACATCGTGGATAATGGATGCCGACTCCCCCGTCGTTTTCAAATATTATTATCATAACAGATCGACTGGTCAATATATGTTAAGCCTTAATCTCTTAATCTTGGAGATCAGCTTTTGCCAAATTCCCTTCTTCTCCTTTTCCTTGATGGTCTCAAGCTTCGGTCTCCAGCGTTTGCTTCTGGACGTGACCAACTGCTCATAATCATTCTGCAATTCCCGAGTATTGCAAAGCCTACGCTTGTCATCTGCAGAATAGCTGCCCACCGCATGCCTATCGCATTCATCAACGTTAGGCCTCCGGCCTTCCATAAGCTTTGTAATAAACTCCACGGACTCCGCCCACGTCGCTCTTCTCTATCTCAAACAGCCGGCAGAAAGCAGACGGACGTTCGATACTGCGCAGAGAGGCTGATATTCTGAGGGCTGAGGGCTGTGGCGATATGAAGGAAGCCAGCAATACGAGCGTTAACTCATACTGGAAAAATTGATATGGCAAAAGGAAATACTTGCTTCCCACCTCCAGTTGATCGTTTGGAGAAAGTGCGGGAGTCTTCTGCCAGATTTACAACTACTGCGAGTGGCAGACTAAATGGTGCGGAGGGGTTTTTGAAGCATTTGAACGGTGCCGTCTGACTAACCAGCTCGATGGTTTCCTCCTCCTTCATGCCCACTCCATGCAGCACGCATCGTTAGCCCATATTTTTTTCCTTCACGCTTATTCTGAGCAAGCAAAAGAGGTCAGGAGATAGAGGGATCGATCTTAGAAATAGGGTATTATTAGGAGCGAGTTCGAGATGGAGGAGATGATCTCAAACGGGTATTATTTAAAGGAGTGAGACTAAACCTTTTCTTTGAGTTGTTTTATTGGGATCCATTCATTGGGTCCAATGTTTTGTAAAATGAATCGAAACTTTGGCCAAAATTCTAATTAATAATGTGGAAATATATATGGAATTTAAGAGAATGTTTACTTTTCATTAAATGTGTCCCACTATTCCCGGTTAAAATCAGGACACGTTACGCAACCAATAAAAACATAATAATATCGTTATAGATTTTGACTTTGCCCTTCTTAAAAGTTCGAGTTGAAAATTACACGCTCCACAATGGTTTTGAATTGTCCCTGAGCATTGGTCTACTCGATTTTTTTCCTTAAAACAAGGTTGGTTAAGCCAGCCAGCACGGTAATGGATGGATCATTGCATGATTGCCGTGGCGGGATCTCTGCCCATGTTTATTTGACCGTGTGTTGTTTCAGCGTTAAATGGAAACACTTCCAAACCGTCCTTTTTTGTGCACTTAACCCTGAACAAATCATCAAACTTACTTCAGCAAGAGGTTATTTGAGTTGACCATTTCTGCATTGAAAAATGAATTTTAAACAAACATAAAATATCATGCAGATTTATGTGGTTGGGACAACACACATAGATGTCTTCACCCACCCAGATCATAAATTTCTCCATCCCATGTTTAAAGGGCCTCCTTCACCTCAATTATATATGAGAGAGTGAGAGAAGAACAATTTTCATGATGCATGTGGGATAAATTGGACTAAGTTTATAAACTGCCATAGGCATGTAAAACACTAGGATTTCGCGGGCGGTCACCCATCCCAGTACTATTCTATCCTGAGCGCGCTTAACTGCAAAGTTCTAATGGGACCCGTTGCATTAACACTTTGTTGTAGGCATGTACATAAGACCACTAGGAAATCATTAAATGATGTCTGTAATTAACAAATGGAGATGACATTACATTCCATTCCCCATCAAAAGGTTGAATATCATGGTTTATCAAAACCACAGACTCAAAATGGTGATTCAGTAGAAGAGGTGGATGGCTATTGAGATCCATCTGGATCATTCCGCCCCCCTTAAGAATCAATGGTCCCCATTGCGTCAAGTTCCCTTGGGAGACGAGGAGATTTCTGTTAAATCTAAAGCTTGGTGTGTTGCTTTCCTTGTTGAAAATTTTTCTTGCTTAGGTTGTTGAAGGATGTCACGAGTGTGTTGATGGATGGCTTGGATCCATTCAACCAATCTAGTTGCATGTTCTACCTGAGTGTGGGAGGAATCTATCGGTGAAGATGCAACATGAAGAGTATGAAGGGTTTTGTTAGAACGTTTCTTGACTAGGTAGTGTGGAGGCACCCCCGTAGGTGCAGCAAGAACATCTTGGTACTCATCTACAATATTCTCAATCTACTTCTGCTGGATAGAAAGGTCTTGGGTCGATGTTGTAGTGGTTGCAGTGTCCTTCTATTCACCTTCTGATCGGATTGCGAAGAGGGTAAAATTTTCATTATGCGAGATTACTTTGTGCCATTGTTTTGGTGGGACAATAGTCTGAACTACCTATGGTATCCGGTATAGTTGACCCCCCAGAGTAACAATGACGCTACGGGATCGACACTCATAAAAATCATGACACATTCGCATATATGGTTGGCCTAATACCTCATCCTTGAAGGGCTTGATGTTGTAGGACATGCGAGACTACTGGATGACATGAAGATCTTGACCCTGGCAAAGCCACCCGATGTTGTATGGCTGCGAGCATGGTGTTGTTGGAAAATCCAACTGCTTGACAACCTCTGCTAAGGTGATGTTCTTTTGGCTTCTTCTATCAATAATAAAATGCAGTGGGCTCCCCTTCACCCACATCTATGAATCGAAGAGTCACTCCCCCTCCTCAGGATCCTCTTCTGGTTGGATTGTTGTAGTTGCAACTATAGCAGTGGGTTCTGCATCAATGATCTATCTCCTTTTATTATTTTCTTAATCAAGGTCCAAGTCATGGTTCAAATCTTTGTCTTTGAGCTCGGCCACCAATGACTGTATTGAGGGACATTGATCAACATTGTGCTAAGGGTTGTTGTGTAACTCACACCACTTTTCAGTGTCTTTTCTAGACTTCTCGTTACCCTTTTTTTCCTATATCTGGGATTGGCTCTCTTGAGGTTGGCCTTCCTTGCTCTGTCCATGCTTCTCCCACTTACTCTACTCCTTGAATTTCTGCTCAATTTTGACTGCATATCAATAAGCAACTCTCGGTGAGGAGATGTCCAAGAAATCCATTTATATTTGGATCTACCTGTGTAGACCACTGCGGTACTTCAAAAGCAGGCATCGTTCAAAGTCTTTGATACCCATCTTTGAGAACAAGGTTTGAAAGATGTTGGTGTACTCTGACACCATCTAGTCTCTTTTCTGACATAGAGTTGTCCATCTCATGTATTGGTCATCATAGTTTTCGACAGGGTAGTACTCCTCCTTTAGGGAATCTACAAAGGCCACCCAAGTGGGTTCTCTCCCAAATAGTGTAGATTCACTCGTGGTGTACCTCTCCTAGTAACCTTCCCACCAAGCTCTGACATGGGGGAGGGATTTAAGGAGTGCGAAGGTGATCTTTCCACTATCGAAAAAAATTGGACATAGTAATAACCTTCTAGCATATTGAACCATTTTTCTAGAGCATCTACATCTATTTGGAAATCAGATAAGGGTATATCAAAATTGACTTGTACCTTGAAGGGTATCACACCTGTGAAATGGTTGTTTGTTGAAGATTCCTTGACTGTCGCCATTCGTAGTCTTCGAAGGATCTGAGCGAAGTTTTCCATCATGTCGTTCCTTTTTTGCACGAGGGATTCCTCGAGCAACATCTTGAAAGGATCTCCTGCTCTATCATCTCACTTTTCTTCTACCATGGGAGGTCACTTGGGCTAGCGAGAGTGGTTTTCCTCAAGAGAAACTAGCTCGAAACCCAAATCTCTATACCCTAACCTCGTCGGGGACCTTCTCTAAGAAATGACAAGGAGCATACTTCTTTGATACCACTCATCCAGATTATTTTGAGAATGACATGAAGGCCGAAATATAACCGAGATATAACAATGAAATACACAAAAATATAGAAGAGAACATAGAAATACAGTGAAACCCAACTTCTATTACTGAATAAGATAGAAAAACATTGTAGAACACAAACTGGAAAAATGGGGTAGCTTATCTCTAAAAATGATCCAGGTGGATATCGGTGGCCACCCACCTTTTCCGACTGGCTCAAAACAATTTTCTGGCAATTTTGGCAATTTACTATTTTTAGCAGGTTTTAACTTTCGAGGCCATTTTGAGGGCCTCTACACTGCCAGGTCAAGCACCCCATCGATTTGACCCCAGGTGCACCGCTGCACCCTCAAAATGGCACCCTAAAAATGGCCACAGAAGTTAAAACCTGCTAAAAATAGTATATTGCCAAAATTGCCAGAAAACTGTTTTGAGCCAGTCGGAAAAGGTGGGTGGCCACCGATATCCACCTGGATCAATCCTCCCTCCTTAGGAAGCAATGGTCCCCATTGCCTTGAGTTCCTCCATGAGATGAGGAAACTTCTGCTGAACTTGGTCCCTGGTGAGCCATTTGCCTTGGTGAAGGAGTTGGCCTGCTTTGACAACTCGATATAGCGGTATCCTTTGTTTTCAGGTGTGCTTGATCTATGTATCCATGATCTGATTAGTTCTGGCTTGTTCCATGCAGTCTAGATTTAACTCTATTGGTGTGAGTTGTTCTGCCATGTCGGATGTGTCTAGTAGAGGTGGAAAGTAGGGCCGAAGGCGGTCCACATTGAACACTGGGTGCAGACCAAGGAATGGTGGAATGCTGAGCTCAAAGGCATTTTCCCCTACAACCTTGGTGAGGGTGTATGGCCCATAGCGAAGCGGACGAAGCTTGCGGTGGGGTCCAGCGAGGCGTTCCTTTTGCAAATGCAGCCACACTTTGTCGCCCACTTGGAAGTTGTGTGGCACTCGATGTTGATCATGTCGTTGC
>JASDQU010107778.1:0-25669 GCA_032191745.1 Picea mariana
CATGTTGCTCTTCTTCTGTTCTCGTTCTGCACAGTTCCTTCACTTCTTGCTATTCCTCTGCTCATCTTCTTTTTCTTACTGTTTACACATTTTTCATTCAAAACGATCAACCCAATTCGGTATATTTTATTTTCTTTTATACATCTTTCTTTGACGATTCCACTTCCCCTTCCAATGGGAAATCCAATGACATCTGTCTTGGCAACTGAAACGCTAACCAATTCATCATTCTCAGTCGGTTTCGCTTAACGGATTTACAACTGAAGCGTTAATGAGTGAGTAAGAATAGCAACCCTCCGATCAAGGTTTGATCCAACGGTTCAGATCAAATCGGGATTTCACTCATTGCGATTTCGGCATTTGCGATGTCAATTTTCACAAGTCCTCCAGACTCGCGATTTTCCGATTCCCGATGGCTCCTTTCATACGTAAGCCCTGCTGGCTATAGCCCTTGGCCCATAAGACCGTCAACACATGACCTCGGTCAAACATCACATTGGGGTTTCGGCATTTGCGATGACATAATGTTTATGTCCACGTGATTCGCGATGTGCTTCAACCCTCCTGGTTGAGCCCTAGTCCACGTGACCGTTATACGTGACTGTAGCTTTATCCTGTCGGGGCTACGGGGTTTACAGTGATAATGTACCTACACCCTTTGGACCTGCGATATGCCGATCCCCGACTTCCTCTATACTCCTTACACCTGTCCTTCACCAACTCCTGGTAATTTCTGAATCTGACGGTTCAAATTCATTCTGGATTCAACGGCTGCGATTAAATCGCGATTTCGGAGTTTCTATTGCAGTGAGTTCTTGACATATCAAAGTCTCGATCGCCGATGTCTCTGCTAACATCACACGTGGTTTGACACGTGTTAGGTCTTGCCACGTGTCACTCTGATTCGTGAATTGCATGAGCCTAAAGTGTTAGATTTGCCTGACACCTGTCATCCTCTGATTGTGCCACGTGTCGCTTAGCTGATGTGGTCTGTTGACGTGGGTCGAGTCGATGTTGATCTGACGGTTCAGATTCCGTCAGGATTTCGCATATCGCGAAATCGGAGATTTCGTTGTAGAGTGAACTTTGCATTATGAAATCCCGATCCCCGAATTGCCGATGAGGCCTCCTAGCTGCCACGTGTCCATACAAATGAACGGTCCAGATCCCTACTTGATTAACGGTTGCGATCAAATCGCAAAATCGCATATCGCAATTTCGGGGTTTTCAATGTTAAGTGATTTGGATATTTCAAACTCTCTATCGTCGATTCTCCGATGGAGCCTCCAGGCTGCCACGCATCCACATGAATAAACGGTCCAGATCCCTGCTTGGTTTTAACGGCTACGATTAAATTGCGAAATCGCATATCGCGATTTCGGGGTTTTCAATGTTAAGTGTTATTTTCACTTTGAACTCGCGATCCCCGATTCTCCGATGAATTTATCTCTCTCGCAGCTTCCGCGGATCTGACGGTCCTGGTTCTTTCGGGAAATTTGGATGGAATCCAACGGTCACTGATTCTTCTTCCTTTTTCCTCTGTAAGCTCTTGCTGTGTGTGTTTTCTTCAAGGCTGTTCCTTCTGATCTTTTACTTCCAAATCCCCACGGGGTTTTATCCTTCTTATCCTACTGTCTCTACTGTTGCCATTAATGACAACAACCATCACTGCATTCTATCCACTGAATTTGCCAACAAGTTCTCCCTACCCTATACTTCTGTCTATTTTCTTCCTTTTTTTGAGGAAATACAGAGGTGTACGCACCCTACTTTGGGTCATCTCACATACATATGCACCCTCTCTAGTAAACAGCCTGCGTACATACATAGGTTGTTGAAACAACAATAGCGTAGCTGGTTCAAGAAGTTGTTTTTGAAAAATAGGCTGCCAACCTCTTTCCTAATTGAGGTTTATACTTCTCAGGGTTTCTTGACAGACTTCAGAGTCTCTGTTTTTACAGTCATAGCTTAGGTTAGATTTTAGTTTGCTTGTTTTTTTGAAGTTTCTTGTGTTTACTTCTGAAAGATTTTTAAGCAAGTCTTTGAATTTTTTATCAGCCTGTTTGGTGTCTTTAGTGATTTCCTACAATCCACAGTGGGACAAAGGTTTGTTTCATTATTTTCTTATATTTCTTTTCCCCCCTTTCATTTTCTTTGAAAAAAGAGAAAAAAATATTTATTTCAAGTTTTTCATGTTTGAAGCATTCAAAAAAAAAAAAAAAATCATTCTTAGTTTGGTAAAGTAGTTTGAGTTATTTCTTTTACTTGAAAGGAATAAGAGTTCATTTTTTAAGTTCTTTACTGATTTCTTGAAACTTAGGTAGCTTGTAGTCAAGCGAAATTTTGTTTTAGGTCTTCTTTTTAAAGATCTTAAAAAAGTTAATTACAGAAAAATTTGGTTACAAAGAATTAGTTGTAAATCTTTACTTTTGACTAGAAGTAATTTTACTTTCAGAGTTTCATTTTTTTCTCCTCTTTTTGTCTCTCATAAACATCACTAGTTTCACTGCCATATCCTTTGAGTTTAATCAATCCATTAAAATAAACGCTAAATCTAAAATTAACTAGAATTTTATGTTTGTAGGGTCCACCAACTAGTTTAAGGTTAGGGCCTTGAATTAGGTTGGAGAGGAAACTCTTCAAGGCCGTTAAACAAACATCGGAGTCAGATCTAGGGAGTGTTAATGTCCAGTGACGTGAAATTTATCTGGGACCCCCCTCTAACACAGGGGCTAAACACGAGGTCACGTGAGGAAAGGCAACAAAGATAACCCCTCCAAAGCCGGACTAAACATAGTGGGGAACGCATATTAAGGATCTGTCATGGGATTACTATCGCTCACATTTTCCTATGGAGCTTCATGGACCTCGAATCCATTCACGATCCTCTATTTTCTTACAGACCACTTTCTTTCGATACCCTCGGTAGGTTTCAGTCTTGTTATCCTTCTCATTACGGTCCACCTGACTGTCGATTGTACCTGCCTGGTGACTATTTGCGAGATCGAAACTTAGTTGCCTGTATTCTAGGGACTTACATAGGTGACTCCGGGGGTATACCACGGTACCTAGGGTAGATGTCGGGTCACACTTTGCAGAGTATACCCAAAGGTTTCTTACATGTTTAAGTTGCACTTGCACCTATAAGTTTCTCTAGTGTTGGTTGGCGTAATTGTTCTTCCAACTAGATAGTGGTTTGCTTGGTTTATCTTATAGGATTTTTTCTAGTGTGTGCTTGGTTTTAAACGCTAGTTAAAGCCTTACTATTTCGTTGATATTTTCACAAAGTGGAATATCAAGAGATATGTCGGTCATGAAGGCTTCAGGTGCTGCCATCAGTTGCATTAGAGCCACCACTGCCACCGTTATGGCGAAGACTTGACCAACAAGGGTCATTCGAAGCGATCAGTTCACACGAAACTATGCCTAAGCCTACTCCGAGAGGATATTACTTGACTCTGGAGGAACCTATTATTTCTAACCTTGGAGTAGAACCTCTCGGGCCAGCCAATCCTCTAATAACTGACTTGGCGGCGCCAATATTGGTACAATTTGTCCCTCTAAGGGTGACACCTTACGAGTGTCAGATAGTCTTACAAGAAGATATGGAAGAAAATGCTTCTACTTCGTATGGGAGTCCTCATACTCCCATTATGACTACTACCACAAGGGGTATGTCACCTCCTAACCCACCTTCGCTGGTCTAGAACATAGTCATCTTTACCCCGTCTACCTTGGGAAGTAGTCTGATACCATTATCGACAGCGACCATTGTTCCCTTTACGCAGAGTGCGACAGGCTCTCCATTTTCATATGGTATGCCCAACTTTGATTCAAACTTAGTCCTTACCTACTCCACCCTACAGACCATGTGTCTGGGGGAAGGGAGCTAAAATTATCCTGTGTAAGGGCCTACTGGGGGCACTTCAGTCCCCTTGAATGATATCCCTTACGGTGGGGGTCATATACCTCCTCCACCCCCCTCACTCGGTGGTTCTCTCCAGCAACCCATCGGGTCGAATGATAACTACATATTGTTTGGAGCAGGTAGTTTAGTACCTTCATCTTACACTATGCTAGTGAGATCCATGATGTTCTCTTTTTTCGGTGCATTTGGTAATAACACTTTTTCTTCGACTACCATCTCGGCCAGGGGAAACCCTGGTTTTGGACAAAAGAATCTTGTGCAAGGTACTATTCCTACACAGGGAGCAAGTACAGGCGTTTTCTCCTCACAAGTAATATGGAATCCTTGGCAGGGATCAGTTCCCTCAAAAATGCTATAGGTCAAGGGCAACACCTTCCATGGTCAATGGAACCCCAGGAAAGGCTCAGCATCTATGCCCATCGGATCGGTTGGGGGCATCCCCTTACAAAATATTTGGAACCCAATGTAGGGAGAAATCCCCTCCCAACCCACGTCGTCCAATTATGGGAATCAACCAATGATATCCCAGAAAACATAGTTTTTGTACGTTGGTCAAGGCCACAGTGTCTACCAGAACCCTGGCCAACAACCCAACTTTTCCTAGCAACCTGGTGCTAGTCAAAATCTAGGCCCCCTTTTTCCTGTACATAGTACCCAACACAAACTACCATTTTTGGAAATGCTACATCTTCCATACTTGTCTAGGTTTCCTAATGACCTAATTTGTCATGATCCGTGTTGGCCCCCCATGTCGATTAAGTTACCCTCGGATATTCCAAAATTTGAAGGTAAGCCTGGCGAAGACTTGGGTGATCACATGAAAAATTTTGACTTATAGTGCTCGTCAAACGCGTTGCGAGATGACTCTGTACAGTTGTGCATGTTTCAACACCCTCGCATCGGGGGTGCCGTGAAATGGTATATTGAGCTCGACCGCTTAAGGTATTCTTACTTTAGTGACTTCGTGATGGTCTTCCTAAACCATTTCCAACTACCCATGAGATACTATTTCGGCACAAAGTTGTTGGCCAACTTTGAGCAGACTAAGTTCAATCATATCTCAGATCATATTTGAGAATGGTGGCATTGGAAGAGCTTGATTAAGGTACAGGTCCCATCGGATTTCTTGTTGGAGTGGTTCCTGAAGTCTTTGGTACCAATTTTATCTAAATATGTTGCAACTTCGGGATTTTTTTTAGAGGAGGAGTCGATAATGAGAGCACAATAGCTCCAAATGATTTACTCTCAATCTATCTTACTCTATGAGATCTTGCCAGATGCGCCACAGTCCATCCTCGACAAGGCCAGACAAAAGTCTGGACCACATGCCGATGGTATAGTTGGTTCAACACAAGGAAATTCCACTAATCTGTTGTCAAATCAATTGCGACAGTTGATGATACAACAAACATCGACCAGCCAGACCTCCGGTTCGGCTGTTCCCCCTACCCAAATGTTGGATGTACACATTGTGCAGTCGACGAACCCAAAGTCCAACCAGCAGCCTGAAGGAAAGAAAAAACAACGAAACAAGAAGGGTAAAGTGGATAAGAAGCCTAATAACAATGTTGTCAAAGGCAACACACAGAAGAGAAAGTCAAAGTATATGTGTAACCTTTGCACGGAAGACCACATGACTCACATGTGCCCTCGACTGGCCGAGGCCCATAAGCTATTGGCGTAGCAACATCCCATTTTGTTGAGGAACCCATTTCCACATGGGAAAAATATGGCTCAAGCCTCAGCATATTCAAGTGCGTAAGGGGGGCATTCAGAGACCCCCCGTGTCTACTGGTAATATCTCGGCTGTGAATGTATATGTGGTAAAAGATAACTCTCATATAGCAACCAAGACCTAATATTATGGAATGTTGTAATATGTCGAGAAGGGTAAAGAAGACACAAACCCACCAATTCCTCTCCAGATTGAGAAGATGATGGTTGAAACAATGACACACATCCCCAAAGGTGCGTTCAAGAAATCTTCTCAAAATCCAAACACGAGGGCTCCCCAGAACTACTCTGTGGTGGAATATTTAGCACAAACCACTTGCACGATGTCTGCTTTGGAGGTCCTCTAGAGCTGCCCTTTACAAAGAAAGGCTCTGTTATCCACCTTGGGATCTGTAGAGACTTGTAATCTGGGAGCGATCATTCTCGATCCAACCGAATTGAAACCTCGTCTCCCTTACCACGTTGTGTTTCAGATAGTAGTGGCTTACACCACAAAATATTTTACTCGAAATATATTTCATACAATGGTTGACGAGGGTGCCTTGACTTGTGTGATGTCGTTGGCATGATGGATGTCCATTGTCCAACTCGTTTTATCTTCATCACCTACATTGCTTACTATTTTCAATGATCATTCATTCAAACCACATGGAATCATTCCTTCTTTCCCTTGTAGTTAGGAGGGAAGACCATGTGCATCAAAGTTGAAGTGGTCAATGTGCCTCGCGATTAAAACCTTCTGTTAAGAAGGAGTTGGACCTATGCAATGCATGCAGTGGTTACCACAGTTTTTTGGGTCTTATTGTTTCCACATGAGGGTCGAATCGTGACCATTGAACAGTTTTCCTTCTCTCATCCTGACCCTTCATCGGGGGCATCCACGGTCCCGATGATTGATAACCCTCAGCCCAACACCGTCAACATAGGGGTTGGTTTGTGCCCATTACTGATGGGTACTTTCAATTACCTACCTCCTTCTGGTGATGTCAAGCTTATATCAGCTTCCCCCGACCAGCCTAGGGCTGAAATTTTCCAAATGTCGTAATTCTGAAGGAATTACTTTCACGATCTATGGAATCTTCCTTCCCCATGGCCCTCGATGGAAGGGATAGGGAATTCTGGCATGGCCATGCCCTTGTCTGTGGCAAAATTTGTGTACAACATTGTCCAACAAGCTTCGACTAACCTCGATCTGACTCCTGCACAGGAGTTAGATCCAGTTCTTGAGCCTATTTGGGATTAAGGTTCCCTTGCCACTACAGATTCTTTAGACCTAGTATTTCCCTTATATGAGGTGATTCTTGAGGCATTGACTGGTCCAAACAGACCCTGGGATGATCTCCATCACAAATCTTATTTCCTCCTGGATTTAAGAAGAATAGAGGCAGGTGAATTTGTGTTGACTATGACTGGAGATAGGTCTTGTCATATTAATCCTCAGGCTACGCAAACAGTTTATGCTGAGGGTAATATGGTGAGTATCATTGAAATGATCCCTATAGATATCTCCAGAACCCCTGATGTTGTGGAGAATTTTTTCGTCAGAGCAAACTTCTCCCCCGAAGAGATTCAAATTTATACATAGTTATTTAAGGAATTCTAAGACATTTTTTCCTGGTCTTACAAGGAAATGCCAAACATAGATCAAAGAATCATCGAACATGAGATAATGACTTATCCTAATGCCAAGCCAGTCCAACAKAACCTTTGTCTGGTGAATCCTTAGAAAGCGACAGCAATTAAGGCTGAAGTAGAGAAATTTCTTAAAGTTGGTTTTATCTACCACGTGCAGTTGATGGAATGGATGTCAAATCTCGTTCTAGTTAACAAAAAATAGGGTAGGATTCATGTGTGCATGGACTTTCGTGACTTGAAAAAGGCTTTTCCAAAAGATAATTTTCCAACCCCATTCATCAATCAAATCATCGATGAATACGTAGGTTGTGAATTCTTTTCATTCATGGATGGTTTTTCAAGATATAACCAGATTCAGATCAAACTCAAAGACCAGCATAAAACAGCTTTTATCTGTCCTTGGGGCACATTTTCTTATCATAAGATGCCTTTTGACCTAAATAATGTTGGAGCCACATTTCAATGGGCCATGTATTTTTCTTTCCACAACCTTAGACATATACTCAAGTCTTATATTGATAATATAGCATCACGCTCTCGCAAGAGATATGATCATCCCACACACCTCCGACTAATCTTTGAACGATGTCGCTACTGTCGGATTCGCTTGAATCCTAATAAGTGTAGTTTCTACGTGACGTCGAGTTTTCTCTTAGGTTTCATAGTCTCGATGATAGGGATCATGGTCGATCCTCTTACGGTTGAGGTGATAGTTCAGTTGCCTCCCCCATGAAAAATACCCCAGGTTCAGAGCTTACAGGGGAAAGCGAACTTTCTTCGGCATTTTTTCACAAACTACACCGAGATCACTAAAGGGTTCATGCGTTTACTGAAAAAGGGAGTCCCTTTATGTTGGGACGAAGCTGCTCGATGCTCTTTTGAAGCGTTGAAACGTTCCCTTACAGACGCCCCTCTACTTTGGCCTCCCGATTATAACAGATATTTCTTGTTGTACTTGGACACTATAGAGTCGACCATCGGCATGGTATAGGTTCAAGAGGATGGTCTGCTCGAGGAGCATGTTATTTATTACATGATTCGAGGCTTGGTTGGGCTGGAACTCAACTATTCCCATGTGGAGAAGCTTGCTTTGGCAGCAGTGCATGTTGTCCAGTGGTTCCGTCATTATATTCTTCTTTGCAATATCATCGACATTGTCGTTGTGAATCCCTTTCAATATGTGTTGACACGACGGGTCATTGGCAGAAATATCAGTAGATGGATTGTAATCTCCAGGAATTTGACTTGGATTTTGTTTCCATGAAATCCAAAAATTTGTTGGTCTTTGCGAAACTTATTTTGTAACTTTCGATCAAATCAAGTGATGTTACACCCAAAGAATCACCTATCAAAGGGGATATTTTTATGATCGCATATCCAGACCCCTGGTATGGAGATATACTAGTCTATCTCTAGACTTTGAAGTGCCCTGCTTCTTCTTCCCGTGACGAGTGTTAACGAATTCACCATCAAGCACGAAACTATCTCATACTCGATGACACTTTGTATCATCGAGGCATAGATTGCATTCTTCATCGGTGCCTTATTCACGAGGAACAAGAACGTGTTCTTAACGACTTCCACACTGGAGCATGTAGTGGTCATTTGTCTGGGTTGTCAACAACTCAAAATATTCTACGAGATGATTAATTTTGGCCTACGTTAATCAAGAATTGTGTTGAGTCGGTCAAGAAGTGCCACCTGTGTCATATATTCTCTCAGAAGATGAGGGTACATCCTGCTCCCATGTTTCCCATCATCACAGTTGGTCCTTTCACTAAGTGGGGGATTGATTTTACTACATGTCACCTGGATTCATCCAGGGGGAATTGTTATATCATCATAGCAATAGACTACTTCACGAAGTGGGTCAAGTCTATGCCAACATTTAACAATGATGGAGAAACAACGACTCTCTTCACAATTGTTCTTCGGATAATCCACAGTTTGTATCATTTCATCGTCGACGTTTCGAATCCGAATAAGGATTCATCATCGGGACTAATTGTCAAGTTAGAGCTAGCTGATCATCATGACTCTCTTCATTTTTAACCAGATAGTATCAAGCTTCGGCATCCCGAAGGAGATTGTCACTAACCATGGCATTCACTTCTAGAGAAAAATGATGTCTGAGTTAACATCAAATTTTGGGTTGAGGCAAGAACATTCATCACCCTACTACCCACAAGGGAATGGTTAGTTGGAAGTTGTGAATAATTCCCTCAAGACTATTCTTCAGCAAATGATCAATTATGCCAAGTCAAATTTTCATTTGGTGTTGTACTCAACGTTGTGGGCCTACCGAACGTCTATAAAGACTGCCACCAATTTCTCACCTTTTCAACTCATTTACGGGCTAGAAGCAGTCTTGCTTNATGGTTAGTTGGAAGTTGTGAATAATTCCCTCAAGACTATTCTTCAGCAAATGATCAATTATGCCAAGTCAAATTTGCATTTGGTGTTGTACTCAACGTTGTGGGCCTACCGAACGTCTATAAAGACTGCCACCAATTTCTCACCTTTTCAACTCATTTACGGGCTAGAAGCAGTCTTGCTTATTGAGTGTCAGATCTCATCTTTAAAGTTGGCAGTAGAGTTACTTCCAGACATGTCACCACTTGAGGAACACCTATTATATCTCAAGCATCTCGATGAGCAACATTGTGATGCAACCTTGGCCAACAAGGCTCATAAGCAATGAGTCAAGTATAAAAATGATCAGTTTGTTTGTCCTTAGATTTTTTATGAAGGCGATCTTGTCCTGTTCTATGATCAAGAAAAAGATCCCCTGGGGGCATGCAAGTTAAAACCCATGTAGTTCAAACCTTTCATCGTGAAAGAGGTCTTAAAGAAGG
Organism: Picea mariana; assembly: GCA_032191745.1. Classification (NCBI taxonomy): domain Eukaryota; kingdom Viridiplantae; phylum Streptophyta; class Pinopsida; order Pinales; family Pinaceae; genus Picea; species Picea mariana. The sequence goes on from JASDQU010107778.1 coordinate 10,153, forward strand.
GCACTTACTGTCTAGTTGACTTTGAAGGAAATGCCTTGGCAGAGCCTAGAAATGGGCTCTACCTCAATAAGTATTACTCTTAGGTTGGTCGCATGGGTGACTTCTTGTACATATGTATAGTTCTTATATAGTTTTTTGTATTTTTGTTTTATGGACATGTCATTATTTATGTCATCTTTTTCACTGTGGTAGATTTCATATGAATCAGAGGTGTTCTTTGGGTTCATGAATGGTGCTAGCCGACACACTCAGAGGCTTGCTTCCGCAGCTTGGGTGATTTTCACACCTGAAGGCCAGTTTCTATCTTCTGGAGGTATCTGTTTAGGTGATGCCACAAACAATGTCGTCGAGTACAGCATAGTGATAGAGTTTCTTTGTAATGCTTTGTCACATGGCATCTCTCACCTCTGGGTCTACTTATATGCCCAATTGGTTGTGTCCCAGTTAAATGGATTTTACCGCGTTTATGATCCTACTTTACATCGACGTTTCCTTAAGGTACGTCTCTTAGAACATTACTTTGATTACATTACATATATCCATGTTACTAGGATATTAAATCAAATGACAGATATCTAGCTAATCAAGTATTAGATTGGCATGTTGCACACACATAAAAAGAAGCACACACATACACATGTACATACATTTATAAAAAATGTGATCCATAAGACATAAATATGTAAATATGTGTGTGTGTGTGTGTGTGTCAAAAAGTGTCATAGTACATAGGTGGGTGTGAATGCCTCATAAATAGGATATGGTATACATCATGGGGCTTATGCCCTCAAAAATATACAAAACATGCTCTCGGAACATAATAAGTCTAGCCTATCTAATATCGAGGCCTATTGGCCCTACTGTAGTGAACGACAGTGTTAGCCAAATGCTGGAAAAGTTGGACCCAAGTCCGTGACACCCCAACTACATGAGGATGCATGGATGGTAGGAGATCCTCGATCTTGGCCATGGGAACTGTACAAGTGAGTGTGGTGAGGTTTTGCTCCACCCATCTCAAAAATCTCTCAGCCTCTCTAGCTAGAGGTCTCCCTATGGTTGTTGGTCCCACCTCTAGTCGAGGACGTCGTCGAGTCCTTGTGAAGTCTATCGGGCACATTGGTCCCACATCTGTACATAACAGATACATAGATGTCAATACTTTGATGCATACAAAAATGATATATATAAAAGAAATTAAAAATTAAATAACTTTAAAAACATGTACCTAGCTCTCCTCACTCCTCTCCAGGAGGTATGGGCATGTCCAGATCTCTGGAGAATTTGATTCCATAATAGGGGTAGTCCTCTATGGTTGGAATCTTTCATTCCCACCAGTCAAAGAATTTGTCGTCGAAGGCCTCTATGGTCCTCCCTCCCCTCTATCTTGGTAGTAGTGTTGCCCATCTACATATCATTAGGAAGGAGGCCACATGCCCCAATACAATCTCTCTGGGACTCAGACTGGCACCCTCTTGAAGAAGAACAAGCATAGGATGGTGCCAAACCTGGAGTTCTTGTTTCTACACTCTCGACACTCTGTCAATTGCCTCTTCATGCAAGTGAGCATGGTCGTGCTCCAGTCATAAATATGTGCCTCAAGGAACTGAATTTCATAATGCATGTGTGCCCGGGAAGCCTGGTGTAGGGCCGAAAATATAGTGATTTTCCCAATAAGTAATATGATCAACTTCAGTGACAAGTTGGTGATCTTGTTAATGGGCACTTGAGAACCTACTTTCTGAGTGTCAGCCTTGCAATGCATCCTGATGTAGTCTTCAATGTTGAAAGGCCTAGGGGGGGAAGTGTGCAGATTGATTGGTTCCCCTCTCTTTGAGAGGCCAGTCAAGAAGTATATGTCCTCATTCATTGGAGTCAACAACTTCCCCTCTATCATAAAATCCTCTGCATCTGAATGCCAGTAATCTACCAGGGTGTTCAGTAACCTGGGTTGTGCCCTCATAAATGGACACCGGAAAAACTTCCACAACCCACATTATTTCAATGCGGCAATGGAAGCAAGGTCCTCATTGACCAAGATATCAATATCCTCATGTTCCCTCTCCCTCCAGTGGACATACATCCTATTCCATGATAGTTCAACGGGGATTTATCTCTTGCATTTTTTATTTTATTTCTTTCCATGCTTTTGAGGGTGTACGTGGAATGTTTTGGTCACAGTCGCGTATGTACGCGGGAAGACTATTTTCTTCTCGAGTACATATGTGGGTTGTCCTTAGACATCCCAAGTACATGTAGGGCCACCCGTTTTTAGGAGAGCACTCCCCCCAAAAAACAAAAAAGAATACATAAAGGAAAAATGGAAATGCAGGAGGGATGAGTTTGTAATTACTTGGTCCAAGCGGAATTTCCTTTCGTCCTCTAAAGCTCTCGCAATCAACTTCTTTAGAAAAGGAGCCTTTCTTACCTTTTGGTTAATTTTCAAATTACAATGGTGAAAATGAACTGTCAGCTTCTATTTATAGACTTTTTTGGCCTTTTTTTACCACTTGTTTGACCCACTTTGTCATTTTTTTTGGCTTGGCAATCATTAAATTCCATTCTTGATTTTCTTATTGGATGTTATGATACACTTTTCCTTTTGGTTTGGTAACTTTTTGGGAGATGGGTCACTTTTAAAGGTCCTTTGATAAAAGTCATTTTTTCCAACTTTTTGCATATAAGTTAGGATTTCACTTCCACTTTCTGTATTGCGTTGTCTTTTCCTCTTTTCCATAGGATCGATCCCACCAAGGTGTGACACGAAACTATCTTTGTTGCTTTAGAAGATTTGTGATTAGGTGGTAGAGCCTACCTTTACATGGATTCCCTAGATAGATCCTTGTTGCATTTATCCATGTTGTCTATAATGACTTTAGGCTCTGGATTCCTTGTTAGTCTTGTCATGATTATAAGATTGAGCCTCATTCGTCTGATGCACCATCAATCTTGGCCTCTCCCTCGGGACTCCCAAAATGAGCATGCTTTGTTTTCTTTCAATCTCTCTTTGAAATCCGAAAGAAACATTCGACGAGACTACATTTATGCTTTTCAATCTTGTTTGGATTAACTGAGAAAAGTAGCCTCATGGAGTCTTCTTTAATCCCTTTTCAGACTCTCTAAAAATGAAAATATTGTCGAGTGATCTTGTTGTCCTTCATGCTCGCCAAACTCAAATTTGAAGTCACATCTATCCGGTGGTAGTTTACCCCTTTTTCGGTCCGAATGGTCAATTTTACGAACAAAGGTATACTCTAGGAACTTCGGTTCGCTAGAAGAGTATTCTCAGGTATAAGTTTAACCCTTTTTCGGACCTGAGGGACTAAATTTACGAAAAAGGAACATCCTCCCTAGTTTTGGTTTATCACCTTTTTCGAGCCTTGGAGATTACTCACGAAAAAGGAACCCCCATGGAGTCCATAGTTAAACCCTTTTCAGAGTCCCTAAAATTGAAAAGATCGTCGAGTGACCTTGTTCCTTCACACTCGTTAAATTGGTCCAAAAGAACATCTACTAGCATGAGTTTACCCCTTTTTTTGGCATGTAGATTATGGAGGAAAAAGGTACACCTCGGGAGATTCGTCTCGTTGGGAGAGTTCTCCTCAGTAAATTTTATTCTTTTTCGGGCTAATGAGACTAAATCCAGAAAAAGGATGTGAGACCATCATTAAGATTTTTCAAACTCCTTAAAATTGAAAATATTTCCAAGTGATATTGTCTTTGTCACACTCGTTAAAATGGTTTTGAATAGAATCCTTTTCGGTTCTAGTTTACCCCTTTTTCAAACCGACTAGACTATCTCCAAAAAAGGTACCCCTTTGAGTCTTATTTAACGTCTTTTCGTACTCTCTAAACGTGACAAAACCACTGAGCTTACCTTCTCTAGGATCATTAAAATTACATTGAATGGAGTTTTCATTGTGTCTTGCTAATCGCATTTGCATCTCTATATATTTGGCCTAATATCGGCTCCATGTTGCTCTCAGTTGAACCTTTGAAGCATGCCTTATATGCAATCCTTGTAGAACTTTGCGTCTGCGACCTGGCACCTTGACCCATGGAGGAATTTTCCCCGAGTGTCCTTTTCCTGCACATGTCTCCTTGCTCTGAGCATTAGTGTGTTCCTTGCACCTGGAACTAGTATGATTTCTTGTGACACTTGTTTCCTCCTTTGTAATGTAGCATTCTCTTATTCTTTTTCAAAGCTCTTTAAAAAATTGAAAAGGACAAAAAAAAATCAAAAAACCCAAAAAGAGGGGACGAGAAATATATATTCTTTTTTTTGGCAGCACAATGAGTCGCCCTTGGACAAATCACATCCTTACATTTGTTCATCAAGCATTGGGATGTAATATTACCTTAGGAAGTTTTTCTCGCTACATAGAGTTGTGTCCTCCTCCATTTGGTTACTCTTCCAAACACATGGAGAGTTTGTGTTGCCTCCTACATCATGAACTTATGTCAATGTCATGTTGCCTGAGTCTGATAATCTTTCATGCTTTTTTCCAAGGGAAGTTTCACCCAACCTGAGTCGGCCTTTCTGTAGTTTGTCTCTTGACCTCATGACCCGACCATCCCGAAAGTCCAATCAAGTCTTTGTTCAAAATCAATGAAGTTCTCTACATGATCATCGAGATCCTCTTGTCTTTTCCTGACGAGCCATCGAAGACCTCTAGGTAGTGAATTCATACACTCGCATTGCACTCCTACCTAAGTTTTGAAGATCTTGAAGTTGTTTCTCGAGCTATGAAGACCTAATCTCCAGCCATCGAGCAATATTGGCTTCTTGAAGATGGATACTATACTTGTATATCTTTAATTTTGAGATGTAGATCTGATGTGTATTGCTCACTACTACACTTTATATAGTTATATGATATGGATATGCAGTGTATTTGATTGGAAACCATGATTTATTTCATCCCGAGCATGGGTATGCCCACCTCGGAGAGACAATTTTTATTTTGCAGATGGCACCTCCCGAACTATGGTCCCGGGCTCATTCGTTTTGTACATTGGCGAAGATTTTGTAATGTATTTCATCCATCAGATGCTCTTCTGACCTCACACATTAGGGGGCATATGTTATAACGCTAAATTTATTTACACATGCATATCTGGCCTTGGCCCTCTTACTTGCATTTTTTGTCAAAGAACTACTTAGTTGCTCTTCTAAAAAAACAATTTATTGAAGATGTACGCGCCCGACAACAATACTGCCCACGTACATATGCTTGTTGCACCACTATAGCTCGCGTACATACGCATGTTGCACCATTACAGCCTGCATATACTTGCAAAAGTTGCAAAAAATATTACGTGCTATTGGGTAGTTTTCCAACTAATCCATCGCCTATAGCTCGTCACCCAACCAAATAACCATCCTTTTGTCATATAAAAGAAGGTTTTGGGATCTCATTCCACATCTAGACATAAGAACAGTGAAACTCTACCTGTTTCACATCCCCTCCTTTCCCAAGTTAATTGCATCACTTTTGTGAGAATTGGCTCAACATTCCCCAATTAGCCTGTCTTCCTCCATCATAACCCATTCACTTCCAAAGAAGATATCAGAAGGTTGAGAGGAGAAGCCATATAAAGGTGCACTTTGAGCTTGGTGAAGAGGATTCTGGACTAGGTTTGTGGAGCAGTAGCCGACTTTGGTTGTAAAGGTATAATCATTGAGTTATTAATAAAATAATTACTTTTCATGTCCCAAATCATGGTGTATTGAATGATTTTAAAGGTTTATGTCTTGACATTCTAACATATAACCCTAATTTTTATATGAAATAGCATGCTTGTAGCTTTTTGTTTGTCTATATTTGAATGTAGGGAAGCCTTGGGAGGAGGCATGCAGTCAGCGAATCTTTCAAGCGCGAGGGGATCATTACTGGACGCAAAGTAGAGGTATAGCCACCCGATCCCTCTCATATTTTATTTTCTTGTATGATTTTTGGTATGTTTGGGGGTAGTCAGAGAAGTAGTTGAATTTTAGACGGTTAATTGATCTGCCTACATTCTTAACCCTGGTGTATTCATGGGGGTATTTTTCCCGCTAGCACTTGTTCCCATCTATGTGGGCATATGGACATCATTTACGCACTAAGGATGTTGATGATGGTTGTGCCACACTTGAATATGGAGTGGAGTTTGAGTTTGACCAATCTATTCATGTTATCCACCATAATCGAAACCTAATAGAGGGGAAGTTAGGTTGTGTCGAAAATATACAAGAGATCATGCAAGTGGACTTCTCATATTTCCAATTTGTTATTTTTGGGTGCAAGTGGTGATATACCTTTGACTAAATTAATGTAAATTAATATCATTATAATGAAATAATATGTATCAACTCTAAAAATACATGGGATGAAAATAAGGAGCCTTATGTTTTCTCAAAACACTCTAATGAATCAAAATTGGTGGTTTGTACTAAAACAAGCCAATATCAAAACATGATTTTGAGAACAATGTTATTGTGCCAAGCGAGGAAGATAATTAAGGTGATGGAAATGAAGAGTGATATGTACATGTTTTATTTCAACATTTATATTGTGGATGTGTCATTTTATTATGGTTATCTATAATTGACCAATTATGTATTTTCTTCATTTTATGATGTTGAATATGAAAAAATAATGATCATTTGCAACCATCATGTTGAAAATACAATAAATTGTTTTGAAATTGGAGCTCTTGAATAAATTATGAATCATTTTTTATTGAAATATCTATATGTTGTCCATTTGGGGCATTGCATAAAAGGTTATATATATATAGTCATACATTAAACTAATAAAAGGTTTTTATGTGTACAGGCATCTTTGCTTTTCTATAGTAGCAATTAGTATCTAGTGGATCAAGTTTGATTATAACTAGAGAGCTCATTGCATACTCTGCCTTGAAATAGTTTAGTTGAACCCTAATACATGCAATCATATTTAATGTGCAAAAGAATATAAAATAATCAAAATTGTTTTTGATACATAGTTAACAAGATAAACTAAAGACATTTTGTATAAAAACTATTATGTGTTAAATGTTTTATTGCATCGAGAGAATTCAAATGCACTCTGCATTAACACAATATGGGTGAAATGTATAACTTGGATTATGCATATAAATATATAAAAATGAATAAAATATTGAAGTCAACATCAAAAGTAAAAATGTGGAAGATTTGTTATGTATATAAAAATAAGATAGGGATAACAATAAACATTTATAAATAATTAGTAAATAAATAAGCAAAAAGACACACCTCTTCATAAAGAGGCAAAGAGGCATCATGTAGACTATATTTATAATCGGGGCCTATTCATTGTAAACATCATTCTTATTCATTCTATCAATCAAATCTTTTATTTTATCTCATATTTTAAGTAAATTACCGAACGTTTCCACTACATTGGTATCAGATCCAATGGTTTTGGCCCATGGTGTTTCTTAACCACTTTGTAAAAACCTTTTTTACCCATTCGTTAAAAAAATTACTAACTTGGTAAAAAACAAAAACATTTAACTCGGTCAAAAAATAATTTACGGAAGTTAAAAAAAAGACATTATATATTAAAATCTGATTTTTTATATATCCTTTATAAATTGAATTAAAAGTGGGTTCTACAAAGAAAGAGGCTAACCCCAAGATAGTTGAAAATGACGAGTTACATGCAGATCTAAATCGATGTAGAGATGAAATCAATAGAATAAGACATTGTCTTCATAATGTTGAGAAGGTACAAAAAGAGAAAGACTTAGGAGAAGGAAAAAAAGAGTTAGTAGAAGAACAAAAATAATTAAGAGATAACATTGATAAATTAATAGAAAAGGAAAACAAATTTGACAAGTTAATAGAAGAGTCTGAGAAACGATGGCACACCCTATTAAAAATAAGAAATGATGAAAAGAATGAAACAACGAGGATACTTAATAATCAGAACAAGAGAATTGACCAACTAACCAAAATGGTAGACACATTATTTGCAAAACCCTTATCCTACCAAAGACTACCAACACTTCCACAAATTCCAGAAAAAATAATGACAACCTCCAACAAATTAGAAGATGAAGAATTTGAATCCAAATGAGAAAATGAAGACTCTAAACCCAATTGGGAATATGGAGAAGAAGATAAAGACTCTAAATACAATTGGAATATGAAGAAGATGATGAAGAAAATAGTGATTCCGATGAGGAAACTGATGTGAATCAAGGTGGGTTTGTAAAAATATTTTCTATGTTATATGTAACCTCACCCACCAAAGATAATGGTAGCACAGTCTCATCGTTTGTCAAATTTGTATTAAAAAAAATACATTATATATTAAAAGTCAATTTTTTATATACCCTTTATAAATTGAATTAAAAGTGGGTTCTACAAAGAAAGAGGCTAACCCCAAGATAGTTGAAAATGATGATTTACATGTGGATCTAAACTGGTGTAGAGATGAAATCAATAACATAAGACATTGTCTTCGTAATGTTGAGAAGGTACAAAAAGAGAAAGAGTTAGGAGAAGGACAAAAATAGTTATTAGAAGAACAAAAATAATTAAGAGATAACATCAATAAATTAATAGAAAAGGAAGACAAATTTGACAAGTTAATAGAAGATTCTGAGAAACTATAGCACACCCTATTAAAAATAAGAAATGACAAAAAGAATGAAACAACGAGGATTCTTGATAATCAGAACAAGAGAATTGACCAACTAACCAAAATGGTAGACACATTATTTGCATAACCCTTATCCTACCGAAGACTGCCACAAATTCCAGAAAAAATAATGACAACCTCCAACAACTTAGAAGACAAAGACTTTGAATCCAATTGAGAAAATGAAGACTCTAAACCCAATTGTGAATATTGAGAAGAAGATAAAGACTCTAAATCCAATTGGAATATGAAGAAGAACATGAAGAAAACAATTATTCCAATGAGGAAACTTATGTGAACCGGGGTGGGTTTGTAAAAATATTTTCTATGTTATCTATAACCTCACCCTCCCAAGATAATGGTAGCACGGTCTCATTGCATGTCAAATTTGCATGGGACTATGTATGTAAGAGGCACCTCATTTCTAGAAATGAAATGAAATTTTTTGAAGATGAGGTTGTGCACTTCTATGTATGGAGAATGGAGTCTCAATTAGGGAATACAGTGATAAAATCCCATAGGAAATGGGAAAAAATATTAGCACATCACATACCTTTCATATTTCATCCCATAAACCTAACCCTAGCATAGAAACTTCATAACAAGCAGATCCAATGGTCTAACAAGATTGTTGAAATCTTTTTAACATGGGCATACTATTGGGATGGCTATTGCTTCATCCAAATAGAAGAGTATCTATGAAAAACAAAGCTCTTTCTTGAGAGACTTCTTAACAAGAAATTTGATAGAGAGCTTCTTGGTTTTGGAGAAGATGAAGAGGGTGTTAAAACTTATGGGAAATAGAGGAATTCATTCATTAAACTATGACCTCATCTTGGAAATATCAGAAAATATATCTTAGGGTTGTTTGATAATGGATAAGACCATCTACCCCTGAACTGATGATTCAATGCCAATCAAATGTATTGTCACACTCTAGGCAATTTCGATGCTCAGAAGTATGGATATGCATTATTCTATACAAGCACAATGGCTTAAAGACACGGAGTCTTATGGAAGGCCTTCATGTTTTCAATCAACACCATTTTTTTGCTCAGGACGTTACGGACACATTCAGCCTGGGTCCACAACATGATTATGCTCGATACTTTGTATATAAAGAGAAGCCTGAATAGTCTAACAACTTTCGCAAAAGAGACCAAAGATCAACTAGCAACTTCATTGACAATTGGCACGAGTATGAGAATTCTAGAAAGAGTGTATCAAATGTTAGCATGAGAACATAGGCAATTGGGGGACAAGGTTTTCCATGAAGTAGAGGTGCATAACGAGTCTCTTTTCTATTATTTGAAGCTTGTGGTTCTATTCTTTCTTGTATTAGACTATGCAACACTACCAAATGATAAAAAAAACATAATGATCTCGACCAATGGCTTGGAGGAGTTTTTGAATGGAATATCCTTGTTTTTAGGACAAAGAAATTTTGAAGAGTAAGACAATGTTATGTATATAAAAATAATATAGGGATAATAAAGTATAATTATAAACATTTATAAATAATTAATAAATAAAAAGACGTGCCTCTTCATAAGTAGGAAAAGAGGCATCTCATAGACTATATTTATAATCAGGGCCTATTCATTATAATCATTCTTATTCATTGTATCAATCAAATAATTTATTTTATCTCATATATTGAGTAAATTATCGATCATTTTTGCTACAAGATCATACAATTTTTTCACAAATATCTTGAACCCAAACCTAGATTATTCACAAAAATTGGTCGAACCAACTACTTACGCAAATCATCTCACGTCAAATACATAGTATGTGAAGGAGAACATTTTTTAGTCAGTGGAAATGCGTTTATGTGCAATTTGTGCTCATCCATTTTCTATTAAATGTAACATATTCCCACTACTAACTAGGACTTTGACTACCTGTATTAATCCCTACTTTTAAGAGATTGTCAACAAGATTTTCCATATCACATTTATAAAGGGGTTGTATCTATAAGGTCAAACTAGTGTAGATTACATGGAAAATTTATAGGTTTGTAAATTTCATTATCTTAAGGTATCGTCCGCACTTCTTCTCAACACCTTAAGTTTTGGTATGCTTTTGCAAGTGCATCTAAGGTTTTCCTTGTGATGAAAGGTTTTCGTACTAAGGAAATTAGTTATGCTTGCATGAGCTATCCTTTAATATTTTGAAAGTTTGCTTATGAGGTGATCCTATTGTAAGGACTTCTATTTTTTTAAAATCGTTGAAGCATTCTTGAGATTAGACCTTTTGAAATGAGTATCTACAACATTTGAAGGATTATGTTTTTTGCAACTATGACAAACTCTTATTTTTCACCTTTGTGAGTCTCAACACTTTGCATCTTTCCAAATTTCATGAAGTATTTGCAAGTTCCTCAAATAATCCTTTTCTAAAACTTGTAAGCATTGCACAACTTTCCCAAAGGTATATATCTTTAAAATTTTTTGGAATTTGCGACAAGAAATTTTGGGAAGTTGTGAAAAAAACGTTGTGAAATTTGTGATAACAAATTTTGGCATTATGTGACAAGAAGTTTTTGGAAGTAGTGAAAAGAATTTCGAAAATATTGCAACATGTGATATACAACTTAGAAAATATTGCAATAGGCGATATGTAACTTTGGAATTTTTGCAACATGTGACATACATATTTTCCAAGAACACGAGCTTTGGACTTGGTGCAACATGTGAACTTTTAACTTGTTGCGACATGCACTTTTTTCTTACTTGCAAAACACATATTTTAGTATTTTCATCATATTTTTTTATCCTGACCTCTATTTTGTGCACTCTTTATAACGTTGGAAAGGTCTTTCTCAAATATACAACATTATTGTTACAAGCTTTAGGATATTCCTTACCATTTTTTTCAAATTTTCAAAATTAAAACATGGGAACATTGTCAACAGCGTGGAAACTTGATAACACATCATTCAAATAATGTGTCGGAAAAATAATTATCAAAATTACCAATGTCATAACCCATGAAAGGAGATTGAACTCATGGATGTAAACTTGAACACCTTATTAAGTTGTCAATTGACTTCATTATGTTAAATGCATTTTTTATAAATATGATTTGAAGGTTTATATATTTGCAACTTATATATATCTTGCAATGATGACATCCAGGGAGCAATGATAAAAAGGAGATTATATATTTAATACAAAGACATTATATATGAAAGAGTGAATCAGATGCTAAACATTATGGTGAGGAGGACCCACTAGTATACAACAATGGCTTCACAATTGTTCTTCACATAGTCATACTCATCAGGAAATGACGAGAAAAGAGAGAATCTAAATGGAAGTAGATGTAACAAGAATTACAAGATGAAGTACATATGCATAAACAATGATCAAATGTGGAGCCAAAATGATAAGTGATAAAAACCCACAACGCAAATCTTGAGCATGGGAACACACAAAAGTTATACATGTCTATTAAAAAAACTAAAGAAAAGGAGTTACATACTCATCATTACTCACAAGAAAAAAAATATTTTTTTATTATTCATTTAAACATGTTCCTCTAGCATGTGTTGAATGGTCAAATGGGGAAAAAGGTGGCACCAAAATTAATGTGAAGTTAATTGTAATAAAATTCTTGAAGGTCAAGAAAATGAGAGAGAGAGAGGCAAGGTCAAGAAAATGAGAGAGGCAATTTCTTGAATAAAACTAAAATTCTCGCTTGACCACAAGGCCATGAGAGGGAAGTTATTTTGTAAACGACTATAAATGCTAGAAACTCAAAGGAGAAGAGGTTTTGGGATATTGGATCTTTCATGTACTTATGATTAAATTTTTAATGAGGAGAAGCCACCTTTGGCCAAGCATTTTCTAGAGATATTTGATTCCCATGTTGCATATGTCGTGGACTATTCCTATGTATCAATTGAGCATTGGGGTTGTTGTAAGAATGTCCTTTACATTTTAGACTATATCATGTTTAGAGTTTTCATTCTTATTTATATTTTTTGGGAATGTTTGTCTAAACATGTAGGCATAGAGTTGTAATAAGTTGTTTAATATCATACTATTTTGGCTTTTGCAACTATTTACTCATATAATTCTTTGTATTTCACATCAACTTATTGTTGGGTATAATGGTGTGATATGTTTGGTTTTGTGTTTTCTTAATCGGTTTTATTATTATGTTTGAACATTTGCATTCACTTTCATGCATCTTAGATTAGTTGATCTTCATTTTATTAGATTAGAAAACCCCAAATGGTGGACCAGGCCGTAAATGATAAACCCAAAAACAGTAATGGTTATCAAACTAGAATCCAAATGGACTCCCTATACCAAAAAAGGATCATTCTTATTGGGACTTCTCATCAAGGTGAACCCCTTATTGTTGAGTGGGACATTTTGACATATCAATAGAATTGACACTAGAAGGAGGGTGGACAACAAGCCGACCTCTATCGAGCCATTTTTTATGAAATGTATTAATAGTCTATGGCTCCTCTCTATATCCCTATGTGGGATCATGCTTTTAGTATTCCAATACCATTACATGTTATCCCAAAAAATACATTTGATCTTTTGTCTAAAACTAAATTTGATGGTGAAGGGGAAAACCCTGCATTTGGGCATCTAGCAGATTTAATCTTGCATGTCAATATCTTAAAAGAATTCAAAAAAATGAAGTATGCAAGTTCTTTACCATCACTTTGGAAGGACAAATCCAAGCTTGGTATAGGGCATTACAAACCAGATCTATTCATATCTAGAAGCAGTTCATGGAAGTTTCTATAACTGCATGAGAATTATAATCATGATGAATTGCATTGTGAAATTAACAAAATTTGGAAAAAGAAAGATGAATTTGTTAATGATTTTATTTTGAGGGTCGCACAAATTTATTACATATTTTGCAAAAGTGACAAATCCTCTAGCCAAGAATTCCTTGAATGGTGTTTCAATGTCCTTTCTATTCCTAAAGAAGAAGATTTGTAAATGGACAATGAGCAATATTCAATTCATCAAAATTATCTTCCACTAGAACACAAGGAATATCATCCTTTGACGAGAAAGGTAATCTAGAAGGCACTAGTTTGAAAAAATTTCAAGTAGAAGAACTCTATCTGGAGGATTGTAAAGGTTCTAATTTGCAAGAAGATATTTCACAATATGTCAATTCAAATGTGCATACTACAGTGGTGAGTTGCATATTGGAAAAGGAGTTTATTATCCAAACAAAGAACAAACAAGATGGAATGAACTCTAATAAATTACCTTGTAAATAAATCTTATAGTCTATGGATGCCACAACCTACAAAGACTATCAATATGGTGACCTTGAATTAAGGAACCTTGAAAACCTCTTTAAGCAAATAGGGAAGGTGTACAAAACTAAGTCTGTAGATGCTCTAGTCTGACTCTTAGGGTCTTAGAACCCAAAAATTCTCAGATAATATTATCTACCCCTATTGAGGAGACTTTCTTGAGAGAGAATTTGTCTTTCCTTCAAAACAAATAACCCCTTGAAGGAAAATTATCAGAGTATGAAGAAATCACTAGTACATTTGGGTCAAATTTCGATGGCGCGATCGACACAATTGCCACTTTATATTGTCGGGAGAACGAAAAATAGCGGACCCCCTCAAACATCGTTTCACATGACGTCGCTTTTTCGACACCATTTCTATCGTCTCTAGTACTAGTGATTCATGCGAACAAGTGTCATCTCAAATTTGACTGTCCAAACCCCATATAGTCGTCGCTATAGCGACGTCACAGACATCGAAATTTCGACGTCCCATTTCGTCGGTCTCCACTATGTGTGTTATGGGAGCGACATTATCATATGTCGTAATACCTGTTGATTAAGGTTGGTTGTCATTGATGTCAACCCTTGAAGAAAGTCTGGTGTTATAGCAATATTTCCCTCACCATTGTTATCTTGCACAGAGGGCCTTTTTCCATTTCCCTATGTAGACTTATCAACCCCTTTTTGATAAATCCAGAGCCAAAAATATATATATATCCACATATACGCTCCCTAACTGCTTTGCAAGATGTGTATACACTTGTTGCTCCACTACAGCTTGTGTATATCGGGATTTGTGTCAGAAAATACAAAATGAGGTCGGGTTTCCATGTGACGATAGAAAATATCTGATATTTGGCCTTCCATATACTGGAAACATTCTGAATCGGCCCTTCAGTTGCATTCTGGAGGCTATAAGAGCACAATTTCGAGCTATGGAAAAAGAGGAGAAAGCATTCAACTTTTAGAGCAAAGTTACTCTAGAGAAATTACTTCATATTGAGGCTACATCCCTTTTTCCCTCAATTCTGAACTCAGTGTTCAGCCCCCAATCTCTTTCCTTATTTTCAAGAGGACCTCATTACCTCCTTGCTATGAGCTTGCCTTTGGTGGAGGATTGAAATGGTGGAGACCCAGTTGAAAAGAACTTGGTTTCTTGGTTTTGAACTGTGCCGACATGGAAGTCTGTAATGTTGATACTTTTGTTGATCAATTATTAATAGAAATACTCCTTTCCCGTCCTATTGATATCTTGCAAATATATGATTATTATCCATGGGCATGTTTGTAATGTTTATTAATGGATTGTGCTATCTGACGTGCTAACTCATTTTATATATTGTCACTATATACTTGCATTGCTTGTTTGTTGAGAACTTCTTGCAGGTGTAAATCTTTGGGTCAAAGTGTTCAATGTGTTGGACACACCTACCACACTTAGAGGGGGGGTGAATGAGTGTGGGGCTCTTTTTCCCAAAATTTCCCTCTTGCACAAAAACTCATCAATTAGCATTCAACATTTATTCATTACCCATTGTTTTCATTTATAACCAGTTAGATGTGAGCACATATCA